>JAKTXG010000112.1:0-40496 GCA_030561385.1 Suhomyces bribrorum | reverse complement strand
ACAATCGAGATGGTGGGTGGCGGTAATCTCGTGGTTGCTCGCATTGATTGCTGGTTGGAGACGAGTATTTAGGAAATCCGGTCATGTGATCACCAATTAAAATATCCATGACCATCAGTGACAGTGAACAATATGACCCTGGCAAGAGGTGGCGGAAGACAACCAACATTACGACACCAGCGGCGAGGGCTAGAGGCTGGAGGGTCGCCCGAAGTGAGTTTGGGCAGCACCAAGCGGTGCACTAAAGTGCCTGCCAGTTGGGCACCACCGATGGAATCTGGTGATGATGCTTCTAGAAAAATATCTAGTATGACGAGAGTAGTTGAAGGAGTGGCTATGCTAGGGAGGATCAAGAGCCTTTAGGGAAATTACGCGTGGAACAACGAAAAAAAAAAAAGAAGAGCTACACAGAATTAGCGATCAAGCGTGTTCACTAGTGTGGTTCAATCCTACGACCATAGTGTATGGACGACAAAATTGTGTGAAGGTGGCTGCTTTGTTCATCCCACAAGAAAGGGCCCAGGGCCCATACCATCAAGCAGAAATTTTTCTGTATCACATGGGTCCCAAATGCAACACCCATTACGTCTACATGTTGATCTGTTGAAGTTGGAACCACCAACTGGCAAGGCATACCCAATCAGGTATTTGTTCAGATCTGAGCCTACCCGTAGATTCCCGGAGCCAACCAGCTCCAGTAAAGTTCTACTAACATAAAACCACTATGATCTACTATATCAACACCTTTTTCGCATCCATTCATCACCGCTATCTACCACTATACACCTCTATTCTTTGACTTTTCTTTTCCTGTTTTTTTTTTTTTTGCTGTATACCATTCACTTACTATTACACCGGCAATTGCAATCGGGAACTGGACACACATAATGCTTGGAAAACCATTCCTCTGCGTGATGTGAATGTGATCCATGATTGCAACTTAAACAAAACGTAAACCACTCCATGAACTTGTTCTCTATCTTTGCACTTAAATTTATCTCTGCCAATCTTTCAGATGGCTCCATAGGTAATGGGCTCCCTATCGACAAAAGACAAATCGAACATCTAGGCAACGGTGACCCACAATGCGGACATGAATGTATATCTTGATGAATGTCCTTATTAATATTCATTTTGTTGAATTGCTTCAAAAGGGCAGTGTTGTTCACAAATGCACCACCTTTAGACTTGGAGATGTTCTTATTACACCTCATACATTGGAGATACACCTGCTTTGGGGTAGCTTTGATAGTGGGCTGTCCAGAATAATTCTTTGAAAGCCTTGTTCTTGCAACATCAAATTTGGCCCGAACACTGAAAAATCCCCAACTATCTAATAACGTACGATAACAATGCACCCAATGCTTAACTCTGTCGTCAGCAAAATATCTAGGACATGCAAACGCCGATATTAAGGCTGCAGTTTGTACATCACTAGTTCTATCCACAAAACTCTGTAGTAAATCAATCCCTCTGGGTGTTATACCAGTTAAAATCAACCCTTCTAATTCTCCTTTTGAAACAACAGTGTCCGCTATTCTATTCAAATAAACATTAAGATCTTTATCGGATAAAAATCTCAAGGCTACACCCAACCTCTCTCTCAAGGGAAGAGAATGCTCATCCAAAACGTCCCACCAATCGTTGTCAGCAATAAATGCAAATATGGCTCGAAGATAGGGATCATCCAATTCGGACGCCATTTTCCGACATTGGTCCTTCCAAGGACTATTCACATTAGAATCCCGATATGCCAAATATCCGGCAACTGCCGTAGACATTATTCTCAATCTTTCCTTTTTAGCATTGGCCAAAATATCTATGGCTTTTGCCACATCTCCATGGAAAACCGCCCAACCAGCTGCTTTTTCTGTATACCCCAATGAAATTAGAATGTTGAGTTTTTCATCGAATTCCGCATCTGTTAAATACCATCCAGACACAATTAAACATAATTTTCTTTGAGCTTTTCTTTCACTATTACTAGGGATGGTGATTCCTGCTGTTTTGGTTCCTTTAGAGGATACAATTGACTTTACTGCGAGCGAAAACCAATTGTCCGTGAGTGGTTCCGAAGCATCTTTGCCTCCCGTAGTCCTATTTTGTCCTTCAAGTTCTTCTATTCCTTTCCATATTCCTAGGACCCCCTGATAACCCAAATCAAGACCTTTGGAAACCATGGTTCCTTTGTCTAACGATTTCTTGGCTAATGATAACCACTTCCAGGTATTTCTTAAAAAGAGTTGATTATCAAGAAAATTCAATTCCTCTAAAACCTTCACGTTGTTATCGGAGTCCACACCATAACCGTTTTGGGCTCTTTTGCGGATAGTTGTACATATATCATTGTTGACCACGTCCATTGCATCAAGAAACTTATTAAGTGGGATGAAATCTTCTTCAAAGTCATCATTATAATTATCGATAAGTTCCTTGTTCGCAAGAACACTTTCTTCTTCAATCATAGAATCCACATCTTCTGAAGACCTCGTTTGACTATATTTTCTTAGGTCACCAGAAATTGTCAAATCATGTATTTTTGCTGCATTTACTTGTTGTCTTTCAGGTTTCTTTTTTTCAAAATCGTCATTAATAAAGTTGGTAAGAGTTCCTTCAGGGCCAGTAATAACAAATTCATTGTATGAATTAAAATCCATTGATTCAATTGCCTCTACGACCGGCATTTTAAATACCGATCCCGATTGCCTCATGCACACAAAATTTGTCGATGTATTGGAAGATAAATCTGGTGCATAATCGAAGGATACCACTCTTTCGTAATCCGTCTTGACATCCAAAACCAATGAAACAAAAAGGGATTCCTCATTTTGCTTATATAATTGTGAAGATTGTTGTTTCAAACTTTGGAGTACCGTAGGATCCTTTTTAGGTTTATATGGTTCAGCCAGAGCACTTGCAGCAGGTACTATACCAGTATGCCATCTTCTAATCAAATCCCCATTAAAGACTGCCAGGAACTCACCCTTCCTTATGGTGGAATACCGCACACAAGGATTTTGATTCTTTCTAGAAGAATTATCGCTTAGTAACTTGTTAAATTGAAGAACAGGAGATTCCGAGACAACATTGGTTCCAGGCAATCCTGACTTGGAGCGAGAGGTGAGCCGACGTCTATCCCATACTGCCAACGAACCATCTTCACTGAATGATTGGAAATAATGAGGTTGGAAGGGGTCAACTGTTAAACCTAAGGTATACTTGGAAGCCATTTGGAAAACAGGTTGATCCAGACGCAAGTCTATCTCTCGAAGAAATTTATAAGAGCCACAAATCAAACTACTTTCATGTTCAGGATAAAATATGGCCGATAAGATCGCTTCATTGGGAATATAAGTGTTGATAGGACGCTTGATATGATCGTTGGTACTTGTACGAGAGTAATGCTCGATGTTCCAGATTTGAAGTGAGTTATCTTGACGACCCTTGTCAAAACCTGCTGCCACCAAATTTTTGTTGTTGAAAGAAATGGCATTACAAGGCCTGCTTTGTTTAGGTCTAAGCTTCAATACCGATGATGTTGGAGTTGAAATATCAAATATCGAAACATTTCCGTTGATGGTACCCACACCAGCAATTCCCTTGACGGCACAAGAATAGGAAGAGCATTGGATGTTCTCAAACCCTGACCTACTCTTGACTTTGATCAACTCATTGTGGTCTACTCCAGGATCCTGATGATTGGTTTGGTAAACGATGACTTCGTCCCCTATAGGATTAATAGCGAAGAATTGCTGCTCGTAGCCTTCATCCCAGTTTAGGGCCCTGACAATCGAGCCGCTCATACCGACCCAAGTGGCTCTATGTATATAGATGATAATGAGTGAACTGAGCTACTGATAAACGATGGTCGATTACGTAATCGAAGATTTACCCCAGTCTTTGCTATGCTATTGCAAACTACAAGATAAAACATCAAGGTCCGATGTAAGAGCAGAATTCTTGATCTCCATTTCGCCGAAGTCTCGATGTGTTTTACATTGGCAAAATTGCATTTCATCGATTAGAGATTCTGGAGATCCGATTGCATCAAATGGCCTAGAATACCAAGCAAATCACGACTTAGACGTATTGAATATTCACATCATACCATTCAAATCTTGAATAGTATCATCCGAACAACTAAGGTAGAGTTTTTGGTTTCCGGAATAATCACCTACTGCCTGGTATATACTGGTCCAGGATAGCTGCAAATAATATATTGTTGGAAAAACACGAAAACTCTCAAAAAGGCCAATTTTCACTGAAATACAATCAGACAAGTCAATCATCTGATGAATGCAACCTTCCTCTTTTCATGGGTTCTTTGCCAATCGTGTGTATGTGTAGCACCTTGTGAAAAATAATGATATTGAGAACAAAAGTTGAGACTAAAAAATTATTACCATTAAATCATTGTAGGCAAGAAAATTCTAGCATCACTTACTTCGATGTGGTCTTGTATAGAAATGTACATTATTTTTTGCTATTGTGGTAGCAATAACGTAATCTATAACTTCCTATTATTCTAGGAGCACATGATGAATGAAAATCGATATTCATTCAGTTTAATGCCGTCCCAAAAATTGGCCAGAATGCTATTGCTACACATCTCACCGAAACCTAAATAATTCAAGAGGATTGACAGAGCAAACATATTTCGGTTGCATATTTCATCTTCATCCTAATTGACCAGTACGAGCAAATTCTAAAGTGTTACAGGTTTACTAGTCGTGTGTGTTTAACCTTAATTTAGCATTGTCCAAAACCATTGTCGCACGTATGTCCCAAATTATGGTAGACAACAAAGTTAATTGAGCATTTGTGATGGAAACTGTAACACTGAAATTTGATAATTATCAATTAATCTAAAATCTCGAACATTAAACTTTCAGAGGACAGGAGCTGTGACAAACGAGAATATTATTCGTTTAAACTTAACTATGGAAAACTAGCTACTGCCGTATGATTTTGATTAATTACTGAACTAGGAGCACCGCCAACTAACAGCTCATTGCTAGATTATACTAGCTATACTAGCTATACTAAATCCGAATTAGGGGATACTCCGGAACCGGAACCTTCATAATCATTAAGCTCCTTGAATAAGATCGAGCTGCACTACTTTACACATGCATTAATTATGGCTGAAGTATTCCACTAAATATTTTCACACAAAAGGATTTGCACATGTTATTACATTCCACAAACATCACCTGCTTCAGAGGTAGACCACAATAGAAAAAAAAAGCTCTTGCTAGCTATGCTAATTATTTCGCCGTTTATTGGTTTCTTAACCAAAACTAATGTACCGTAACTCAAATTTCAGATTTTTCAAGAGGACCTGACTATCTTTCCGGGCTCATTTACTGTATTTTCCACTTTGTAAATGCTCTAGAATCGCCGTTGCCAAGTACCAACAAACTGGTACCTTTCGGTCGGTTTGAGCGAAACCCTGTCCGTGCATATCGATGAGACACTATTAAGACGACCTGTAAATGTCAAATATTTTCTCTTTCGATGGTGAAGGCAAAAAATCACACAGCCATTATTACGTAAATATTTCAATTTAGGAGTTACTTCTTGTAAACCATAACTGTACTGTCATCTACTCACAGGGCAAATTTTTTGACGTTGTTACAGGAACTATCAAAGATTATTTGCTTACGGAATTTTGTGTACACAGTAGATCCAATAAATTGTGCTGGATTATCAAATGTAAATCAAAAAAAAAAAAAAAAAAAAAGGGTTCCTGAACTTCATCTGTTCAGGGAACTGGTGATCTCTCTCGAAAACGCCAAAAGATGCCCATTCGATAAAAGGCGAGTCGCTAAATAAACGAAATCCTCGGTGCCCAATCTAATCGAGGTTCTTTTTGCCCTCACATACTTAATCTTATTTTTTATCCGTTCTACAAATGCCTTATCCGCTACTCAGCCATGGAGCGAATCTAGACCTACTCCAACATGCATTTTTGAAAAATGTGAAAAATGGGTGCATACAGGATCCGTCCCTATTGGGATATCCGATGAAGGACATGGGCGGGCAGCCTCGGGTGTTAAAGTGACATCTCGGTAGATCCGATGCCACCTGGTGTGAGCAAATGTATGGTCATGCTGTGCACCGAAGAGAGTGGCGGCTATAGCTATAATTTCTATAGATGCCTCCGATGGTCTAGACTCTATTATACCTCGGTCATTTTGATTTGCCATCTACGAAGTCTCTTTACTATCTTGCAGCTTAACTATATAAGGAAAATTTTTTTTTTTTTGCTAGATTCATCTTCCCGTGCACCAAATTCGTACATCAATATTAGTTGCATCTATTGTGAAAAACCGTTGTGAACCTCGCAATATACAGGTAGAAAAATATAAGCGATGCAGCAGTTTTATGGACTTTTTGCAATCCAAATCTAGACTCTGCATAGCTATTAGCACCAGTAGCAGATTTATTATAAAAGACACAGCTGTTCACCAAGATGAATTTGTTCTTTACCACACATTCATTAACAAAACTATATTGCCTGCTTCACTCTTTTAGCAGTCTTTAAATCTTTATCGGTCACTTTTTGAACTACCAAATTCATTCCTTTGATATTACACATTCTTTGATTAAAAATGCTTTCTAAATACTTTATCGTTGCAACTACTTTGGCAACTGTTTTGGGTGCTCCAACCCCTTCTGGTAGTTCTCAGACCTGTTCTTTCCCTTCCAGTGATGGTATGGTCCACATTTCTGGTGATCAAAATGGTGGCTGGGCTATGAGTCCCGACCAAAAATGTACCGCTGGATCCTACTGTCCTTATGCTTGCTCTCCAGGTAAGTTGATGGCACAATGGGATAAATCTGCCACTTCTTATACCTATCCCCAATCTCAAAATGGTGGTTTGAAGTGTAACAGTGATGGTACTGTTTCCAAACCTTTCTCTGACAAAGATTACTGCGTCGATGGAGAGGGTACCGTCAGTGTTGACAATTCTGCTGATGGTGATGTTGCTTTCTGTCAAACTGTGTTACCAGGTAATGAAGCTATGTTGATTCCTACCACTGTTTCCAAAGGTGCCAACCAAGTGATTGCTGTTCCAGGCCCCGACTACTGGGCCGGTACTGCTGCACACTATTATATTAACGCTCCTGGTACTTCTGCTAGCGATGGTTGCACTTGGGGTTCCAAAGATAAAGCCCAAGGAAACTGGGCTCCTTATGTTGCTGGTGCTAATACTGATGACCAAGGTAACACTTTCGTAAAGATTGGTTACAACCCTAAGTACATTGATGATTTCAACGGTAAGAAGCCAAGCTTCGGTATCAGAGTCACCTGTCCAGATGGTAAATGTAATGGATTAGATTGTGAAATCGATCCATCTAAGTCTGACTTCAACGAAGCTACGGGTAGCTCTAGTGGTAAGCAAGAAGGTGCTGCTTACTGTGTTGTTACCGCTGAAAACAAGAGCAAGGCTGTTATTGAAGTCTTTTCTGTCTCCAACTAGGTGCTTTAAAAATTTGGGAAAAAAAGAATTCTTACGTTTGCTGGTATAGCTTACATTTAGTTTCGGTGGCGAATCTCGCAATTTTCGGGTATTTATCTTAATAGGTTGGTTTTAATAGAAGGTTACATTAAATGAATAAATTTTGTATGCTAAAACTGGAAACAAATCTCTCTAAATTCAGTTGTAGTGAGCAACAGTATAGTTTCTTTTTTCAATTTTGCAGCAATAGCGCGGGGCGATAAACTCCCTAGAATTTTGTAGTTTGCAAATGGCAAATAATTCGGCAAAGAGAAAACGGAAAAGGCAAAGGAAAAAAGAAAACGGCAGGGGACATAGCACAGAAGATGAAGCATATCGAGTTTGCTAAATTTCCTGTATTTTTTACTCTATTTCCAATTGCAAAATTGATACGATTATGTTAGTTGAAGATTTTATTACCTAAACACATACCTTTTCACTTGTTTGAGAACCCGTTAACTCGAACTCCATGATCGACTTCTCGTAAAATCTCTACAATATTCCTTCATAGCATTCTGTTCATTATTCTGTTCAAAAATTGGTATTGCAAATTGTATTTGCAATTTCGCGGTCAAATAAATTTTGCAGTAACTAAAGGTTGGCGCTAAGCAATCAGTGTCTACAAACAAGTTTTCTATAATGGCACAGAATGGCGTTAAACAGTCAAAGAAGAACATTATAATGTGTTTTGATGCTACAGGACACGAGTTTGGTGAAGGCCCCTTCACTAACGTATTGAAGCTCTTTCGAATGCTCGATAAGAATGAGCAGATGTGCTACTATCAGACAGGCATTGGCACGCCTAACAAATTGCAACCAAAGACCAGGAGCTTCAAGGCTAGTATCCAAACAACTTTAGATACTATGTTTGCATTCACTCTTGAGAAGCATGTGAAAGAAGCATATTTATACTTAATGAATGTCTATTCTTCAGGTGATCGCATCTATTTATTTGGATTTAGGTGAGTATTAACTAATAGCAAAGCTTTGGAGTACCTAAACCAATAATGGTTTAGAAGCATTTTAAAGTGAGCTTTCAACTTCACTACAGTACTAGCTTCTATACCTTATGAATTTACTGAGCTAATACTAACCTTTTCAGCCGCGGAAGCTTCATTGCTAGAATCATTGCTGGCATGATTGAGAAAGTGGGTCTCCTCTCCAAAGGAATGGACCGCTTTGTGAACTTGGCTTGGGAGCTTTATAATGACTGGGAATGTTCCGGGCAGTCTTGCAACAATAAAATCATAACTTTGAGTGAAAAATTCAAGAAAACATTCTCGAGGAATGGGGTTCGAATTTACTTTATGGGGGTTTGGGACACCATAAATTCTGTTGGAATATTGAGAGATCGATTGTTTCCTTATTCAATAAGAAGCTCCATTGTGGATCATGTTAGACACGCAATGAGTCTTGATGAGAGAAGAAGTAAGTATAAGCAAATTCTGTTTGAGCCCAAAGTAGCTAATGAAGAAGACCAGAGACCCACTTCGACTTTTTTTGGTCTTACCAACATTATCGATTATTTCAAAAATTTTATGAAAGGATCACCTCCTGATAGACTTAAAGAGTCTCATTCTGAAGATATTGTCGAAATCTTCTTTCCAGGAGATCATGGAGATTGTGGCGGTGGTTATCTGTTAGATCCTCAGGATCAGTGTATTTCAAATATTCCGTTCAGGTGGATGATAAGACAGGCACAAGATTTTGGAGTCAAATTTAATAGAGGCTCGATCGATAATTTTACAACAAGATATTCACTGACCGCAAGTCTCTTGTCATACAATCATGATTTACTTGCTTTAAGGGGTCCAGAAGTAAAGACAGCTTATAAATCGGCCAGTTTTGCTAATTTAATTCCTAGTAGCCCTCTTATTGGTTTTGATGGTAGAGAGAAAGGAAGCATTGTATTGAGTTTGTTCTTTTGGTTACTAGAATTAATTCCATTTGGGTTTAAAATCCAAAATGATATGGGGGAATGGGTGTTGCAATCCAAGCCTAATCTTGGACAACCTAGAACCACCACGAAACATTCCGTATTCCACTGGAGTGTGTTTTATCGTATCCACTACATGAAAGATTACTATCCACGAAATATAAGTGAAGAGAACTTGGGAAATTACTTTTATTCTCTGTTGAAGGATTTTATGGGCTATGACAAGAAAAAACTACTAGCCTATTGTGAAAGGCTAACAATTAAGAGGATCAAAGAAGACTGGGATAGTGATATTTGGAGAATCATACCCAACGATCTATAACAAATATTAGATTGGAAAAATGTTTATATTAATGGCTACTTCAAGCTTGTAAAAGTTGACCAACTCGCAATGTAAGTTGGGGACATGAGTCGAATATACTGTGTCAATTACATCTATACATCATAGATAGAGGGTGAACTTTTATACATGGGAATTGTGTAGGGAAATCTAGTCCAGAATGCATTTGTCTTAACCGACCATCAAGGTTTCTTCGTCGGAGAAGTCATAGGTTGGGATTTCCAAGTTCAATGGGGCTGGACCTCTTCTGATTCTACCGGAGATATCGTAGTGGGAACCATGACATGGACAGAACCAACCACCAAAATCACCAGCTTCACCGATAGGAACACAACCCAAATGGGTACAGATACCCAACATGACTAACCATTCTGGCTTCTTGACACGGTCAGAGTCGTTTTCAGGATCTCTTAATTTGGAAACATCAACTTGGTTAGCTTCGTCAATTTCATCTTGGGTTCTGTGTCTGATGAACACCGGCTTACCTTGCCACTTGACAATCACGTTCTTACCTTCTGGAATGGCGTTCAATTTGACTTCGACCTTAGCCATGGCCAAAACATCGGCAGAGGCAGCCAATGATGAAAGAAAGGATTCAACAGTAGATTTGGCACCGGCAGCACCCAATAAACCCATGGATCCAACCATGAAGTAAGTGAAGTTTCTGGTCTTTTCTTCAGGTCTCTTGTTTAAGTAACCAGAGAAGTCTGGGTGTTGGTAGTTGGACAATGCACCACTAGTGGAGGATAAAGTTCTTACAGAACCTATAAATGTTAGTATAAAGTTCAGATCACTTTCTAGGATAACGACGGCAGAATTCGCCACTCAAATCGCCACTAATCCGAACATGGCCTTTTGTTTTGGGCATTTGTTGTAATGGGTTTTCTCTTCCTTCTTATCCGTTCTTTTTGGTCATTATTGCTCCGGTTGTGACGATTCAAGAATTTTCGGCTCCACACAATTCGAACTCCATTTTTCAACGAACTTACCTTTCAATCCCAAACCACTTCTCAACGATCTGAATGCAAGGGAAGACATTGTGAATACTAATTGACTGAATCTGTTGTAATGAAAATTTTAGTGTTTGAAAATGAATTTCGTGTACAGGAACCTAATGGTTTTTTCCGCAGTGATGATTGGTGGAATCAACAAGTTAGGTCACGTGCCGGTGGCTCCACCATCAATCACAACCGATAGCCCGTGCGACTTATGTGGTTCCGTTGGTAGGATGCAAAAATGGGGGTCTGGTTGTGGGCCATACGGAGGGACAAACTATTGACGTATGGGAAAAAAGCATATTTAGAGTGATGATTATGTAAGCATGTTTCTGTGTCTATCGGTACTGTAGGTGCTGGGATGTATAGTCATCTCTGGTATATCTTGATTGGTCTACAATAAGGTTCCATGATTATATAATGCCAATCCTAAATACTTCAATAAGAGGCGATTAATTAATAGTAAAATTTTCGTATCAATGTGGATGCACCATCCGGTATTCACTGTATCGACCTTCCCTAGCTTCATATATGCAAAATAAATATATATTCCTTAACCCAAATACCTTTTTTTTTTTCACCGTTAATTTCAAAATACCTTTGGAATTTTCAGCAACTTATCATTACAATAACTTAAAAAAAAAAAAAAAAAAAAAAAACCACTTTGACTATCCTCTTCGTTGGTTTTGGTTGAACAATTGGTTGTACAATTGGTTGTTGAACAATTGGTTGTACACTTGGTTGTACACTTGGTTGTACACTTGGTTGTGCATTTGGTTGTGATTTGTGTTTGGTTCTTTTTCATTTGATGCCAAACCCCGCGCTATCATTGACAGCACGACTCACTTTTTCCACTAATTTCTTCTTACTATTATAATTGTATAGTGCCAAATCATTAAAACAAGTATGTGCAACAGGTAATCTGTTGCTATCGTTGCCCGCAAGGCTGATTTTAAAACTTAAATTTTGAATCCCTGTGGCTGGAACTCGATCGGAACCAGTCACAAACACTAAAAACTTCTTTCTCTGTTGTATGCTGATTTCATTAATATATTCCCAGAACCATATAACAATCAGGGACTTCTCTGCCTCTTCTTTTCCTCCCTTCCATCCCACATACTTGGTAACAGACTTTAAAATATCAATATCAATATCACTATCTTCATTGCCACAAAGCATCAATTGGATTTCATCGGCCAGGAATAATGATAGTCCATTTCCACCAACCACTTTGGAAAATCCCGTGGTGAAAGCTTCCAATTGTGGTTTAATTCCATCCTTGAGGAAAAAATCGCAATATTTCTCAATATACCTTTGTCTGTTCTCGGTGGTGACTTCTATTTTGTTACCCCCTGGGACCAATACTGTAGTGTAAGATTTTCCAAATAAATCTTGATAAGTAACCTCAAACGTCAATTCGAGTGAAGCCAACGTCTCAGCATTATATTCTTTTAATGCCACCAAATTTTTGTATGAAACAGGAAATAACTGCTGATAATCCGCCATTCCAACTGAATGCCCAAGTAGAATTTTGTAAAACACCAAAGGGAACTTCAAATCCAAAATAGTGGAATTGTATATTGCCAATCCTAATATGGCCCCAAATAAGTAGTACATTTCCCAGTTATCAATCGATTTAATATTGAACCATAAAAAATTGGAGTCTTCAACGTTATATAGCATTCCTGTTTGAGGACTAAAAATTTCTTTGGTCAATAAAAGAAACCACTCTTTTCTTAATCCACCAGCATCAATACCAGGTTCATTGATGAACTGAACTCTCAAGCTTTTCTTCAAGTCATTGGGACTATTTTTGATGCACTGTAACGAATCCTGCACTATTTGTTCCCTTCTGACTTTGACCCTAAAATAAACATCAATAGCAATTCTTTTGTCTAAAGAATTGATAAATGCTTCTTCAGCCTTGCGTTCCATTTGACGTCGAGCCTCATACTCAAGGATAGTGATTTTTCCTCCCAATGAGATTAAAAATGGGTACTGGCACAAGTAGTACAACGTGTGTTCGTTAATTGATTTGCGCCCATGGAGGTACTCAAACAATACATCGACTTCGGGTGGTTCATTTGAATGTTGTCTCTTTGTTTTTTTATTGCTTTGCCAAGCGTCGAAATCCATCTTGAGATTCACAAAATCCACCAATGAATTGTAGAAAGTACTTATGGGCACCTTTTCCTCTCTGATTGTATTGCCTTTCAAATACAGAGACAATAAAATAGCTGCAGTTTTAATATGCCAATCGTTCCCGTACTGATGGACCTTGATCTTGGTATCTTTCTTTGTAGATTTTGACCTTGACAATGGAGCTTGAACGGGTTCCAGACCTTCTATTTCTTCTTTTAATCTCCAATTATCCATGTACTCGGTATCAGTGGGATGGCTCTGGGACAGTGGCTCACTTACAGACTTTGATCTTACCAACTGTGGATTTTTGGTCATGTAAAGGTGTTTGCGGAGATGAAAGGTGATATATAAATTGAGGAGATCAATCTTAGAAGTGAATTTATCCTTGGGTAATTTTGAATGCCACGAAGCAAAATAAAGATTTGACGAAGAAGAGCCACAACTGGCTAGTATTCCAATACATCTCTTTAGTACGTCGTAACTGAGAGACCGAATTTCGGGGGTATCCACCATTAATGCAATTCTATCTGATTTTGTGTTTAAGGATCTGGAAAAAAAAGGGATTTCCAATAGGATTAACACCCATAGGAGAGACCGTGGATCGTCGTTGGGTTTGTATAATCTTCTAGCCAACTCGGAGGCCCCCTTTAAGGCATTGTATAATGGTCTTTTTGTTGGAAGATTGGAAAGTAACAGAAACGTATCGTGTATATCTTTCAAATTCAAATTCGAGGTAGAATAATGGAGACCCTTGCTCGCCTTGTTGATACGGAAAGACTGGTTAAGGCAATGATAACAGCTGAATGCTTCGTAGGTATATTTTGAAAGCAGATCAAATGCTTCATGGGTAGTTTTCTCCTTCAGCGATGCAGATGCTAGGGACATATCAAGCAACTTGCGGACATACCGATAGGATATTAGGTGGGGAACAGGGGATTCTGGCTCTGGCCGTGGATCCAACATGGTGGTGGAGTTGCATACCGAACATCTGAACTTTCGGGCTCTGGTGGGATATGATAAAAGGGTTCCACAGCATAGACAAGACCCAAGAATGGTTGCGGAGTTGTCGGAACCACTTTTGTTACGGCTGGAGGATCCAGAGACTCCTACCTTTGCATTGACACCGGAAGAGCCTGCTTCACCGGAGCTATTTGCACCATTTTTGGGGATGGAGCGACTGTTGGAGGAAGGTTTTGAGGCCAAATATGACGCTGGAGGTTTTATTGAAGTTGTGGATGTGGACAGCCGCAGGCCCGAATCAGCAGGGAGCCTCGTCAATTGCTTCTTGCTCTTGGACTTGGATCGAAGAAGCATCTGTAGATGATTGGGGTGATTGGGAATGAAGGATACAAATAGGACAAAAGCCACACGACTGGTTGCGAAAGAGGCTGTACCAAACACATGCAAGGGGTCAATGAAAGGAGGATGGCGGCGCGTCGCTGGGGAAGACGATAAGTGCCAGCACAAGTCAAAGGGGACCGAAAAGGGGTTGACGCGAAGTACCAGCGCAACTGGTACCATGACTCTGGAGGGATCAGCGGACGAGTAGGGAAAAAACGGGACAGCAAAGGGTCCAGCCGTTCATGGTGATGATTACAACCAAAGAAGATATTGCTATAGTACTAGAGGAGCCTATTGTCAAATAGAGAGTAAGTGAAATCGAGCCTAGCCCATGGGCCTGAATCTGTACCATGGAGTTGATATTAGACACTGATACCGAATGGACTATTGGAGCTACATCGTTGGAAGACTCCAGTATGAGTCAAACCACCAAAACATCAAGGGTTTAACCATTGAGCCTTTCCCAATAAAATCTACTGTACTTGCACTAGTTAATATGTCTATATTAGGTGAATTTTGCAAAAATCCTAGAATTGTCAATTACCATTTCTAGTGTATACTTCAGTAGAATACAAAATACTGGAACAATTATCCCCTGGGCCCATTTCCATCGGCTTAGTTATTCAATTCTTGTAGTTATCTATTGGATTATATCTGCTTTAAATAAATGTGGAAATTATGGATATTTCCTGGCTCGATAGTTCCTAATTCAAGGGTCAGTCTAGGACTGTCTTCAACTATAGAAGTTTATATATTTGCCCCATCTCTTCCCTCTCATCTAACAGTATTCGCGATATTTCCCCATTAACAGACAGCTACAGATCACCGGACCAGATAAAGACTTGTTGAGACCACCGAAACCTCCTCATCCCAAGTACCGAGTCCCCCACAACTGAGGTATCATTGCAGCTTCTCATCTTGGCCAGTGATTGTTTGGAGACTTTCATTCCGTGCTCCACACCAGCCCACCATTAACCTGAGATGATCATCGACTATACGAACGACTTCGACTACGATGCCGATCTCTTCGTTCTTTCCACCCTTAAGCAACCGCTTCAAGCAAATGCTTCGCTCTATGCCCCCATTGGCTCCACCACCTACCTCATACTTTCCCGTTTAGACCATATTGCCCTCTATCAATTGGACTCCAATATCCATCACCATTTGAATATATATGGAGCTACAGTCACCGCAATGGTACCCGTCAGAATAGACGGACACGATGTGCTTATGGTTCTAGATACAAACTATACTCTTTCCCAGATTTCCCAAGGTCCAGATGGAAATTTCGTACGAAACCAAATCATGAAATTGGACCCGAAGGGCCACCAGCAATCCGTTGATTCTAATGCTAACTTCGCCGTGCCATCTGATTTGGGAAATGAAACAGAATATATGGTCGTACACTGTTTCCAGGGCTATATCCACTTATTTACTCGTGCCAGAGACTCTTCCTCCAGAAAGCGGAAGTTGGCTCCATTTTTAACCACTGCAGATAAAAAGTGGAACTTCTCCACTATATCGATAGGCTCACTAGTGGTTCTGAAGATAGTATTTCTTGAAAAATCCTATACCATAGCCATTCTCTACCGAGACTTTAACTTCAATTACTCCTTAAGGTATTATCTGGTTTCTGAAGGAAAGCTTGAGTTCATGACCCAATTCAACGAGTTTGATGTCCCTCCTTCAACTATTATTCCTGTTAAATTTGGTGGGCTCTTGGTTCTTTCTGGTACTTATATGTTCTATTTTAGTGGCGCTGGGAGCCTTATCACACTTTCAAATTCCGCTAATAATGCACTTTCAATAAACTCAGAGGGAAATGTAATAACCAACGATCTTTCAAAATACCCTCAAGTTTCCACCGAAATATTTGTCTCCTATACTGTTGTTGACAATAACCGAATATTAATAGTATGTAATTCGGGCCAATCATACCTTATAAATCTTACAGCTGATCTTGACTCATCAATGGTTGTTTTCAAAGGAATAGATCTCGTACAATTGGGTAAGTCGACCATTCCATTAGATAATGGGCTTTTTCATATCAACGAAAATTATTTCTTTCAAGCATCCCGATACTCAAGATCGATTTTATTCAAAATCATGCGTGAAGCACCACATATCGAAGTTTCTGACTATCTAGAATCTTCTCCCCCAATACTAGATTTAGATATTAAGAAGAGGGGCACAGGTATCGATATTTTAGCATGCCAGGGTGGCTATGAATCAAGTGAATTCTGCAAGTATAGTAACCCTGGGGCCAAAGTTAAAGCAATTTTCAGTTTGGATATGGATTCATTAGTTGAAAAGATCACTGTTTTCGGCAACACATTGAGCATTGCAACCAAGAAAGGAGGTAAATGGTTCAAATCCAATGGAGACTTGAAAGAAATCGAACCAAAAGGTGATATTTCTGAGCTGGCCCTCGACACAAAATTAATTGACGATAGCTTACTAGCGTTGACTTCTAATGGTGTTGATGGTTTATTCAGTGATTCAGTATCCGGGGGTCAAATAATAGACCGCAATTTCGTAATATATCTGAACAACCAGGAAATAATTGCACATAAAGATGGTAAAGTGGTTGCAAAAAGAAATATTGGAGAAGCAATTATAGATATCAAAGTTATAAATTCGGATTCGATTTATTTTTTGGTAGTTACTGAGAAGACGACAATAGTCGGCACCTTTGAAGACGATTTTAAAATTCAGTTTTCTTCAAAGCTTATTACTGATGATTATCATGAATTAAGAATTGTGGTACTTGAGGCTTCATTAATCCTAATTCTGCTGGATTTGTATGGCAGAATATATCAGCATAAATTCAATAAAAATATTCAATTGCAAGAATCAACCCATTTGAATTTAAGCAATAGCCCTATAAAAATCAAACAAAATGGCACAACATTGTTTGCTTTTGAGAATAAAAATGCATGGGGCTTCACTTATGATGTGTTACTGGGATTTTATCAACCGTACACACTAGTCGGACTTCCTAAGTTTGAATCATTAGAGTTGTGTGATAATAGATTGATATCGCTCAAATCAAACAGGCTCGAAGTTTTTGAAGTACCGATCGTTGATACTTATGATCTAGTTCGGTATGATGACTATAAATGCAATAACCTTATTACCAAGACTTTTAAGGTCCCTGGAAACGACAATCTTTGTATAATTATCGTTCAAGAAACAAAGGAACATCAAGGGTCTTTGAAAAAATGCTCCCATCTTCAATTGATCGATAACAATACAATGACTCGCTTGGATGACTATAATTCTGACAAAGAGTTGGTGGACATTGCCATGGTATTTGATGAAAACTATAATTCACCTTTGCTCTTTGTTTTGTCAAGTAATGACCATCAACCGGTGTTGATCTTTACCATTAAGCACAAAAAGATCATATATGTGAACAAAACTACAATTGATGGAAGACTAGCATCAATACAGTCTATAAAGCTAATTGAAGATGACCCAAGTAATCTTTCTGGCAATGGAGTCTTCACTTTTAGTATTGCTGGCGATGTCAACTACATCATCGAATGTGAACGGACTTCAGAAGAGGAATTTACTTGGGCCTTAGTTCAGAACTCAGTGAGCCAATCACCCGTTTATTCTTTATCACAGGCAGTCGATTCTACAAACGGGCCAATTTTTTTTGCAGATATTCGAGATGGTATCTATATCAACAACTTGGAGCATTCAAGCTTTAAACCACTTCCCCTCAAGTACTCACATCATTTTCTCACCACAATGGATTTGCTCAACTCCGATATCACCACCAATACATCTCAGTACCTAGTCACAGGCGATTCATTTGGAAATATCTCCGTTATTAAGAATTCCTTGCAAGCAGCAGGATTCAATTTGGGAGAGCAGGTGAATGTAATTAAATCCATACCAAGAAAATCACACCTACAACAGTACGGAAAAACCCCAGTGGCATCTCTAACCCAGGATATCGCAATTATAGGTACTTTAAACGGAGGCATCTATAAGATCAGTCTGGTCAATAACCCCAAAGATGCGCATTTGTTGATCAAGTCTATGGAAGAGCTTCGAAACATATCCACTGTGTACAACACCGACCGACTTGCCTGGAAGGGGTTCATTGATACCAGTGGTAATTCAGAACGAAAGGAGATGTTCGGAATCATCGACCAACGTATGGTTTCACGGTTTTTGGCTCTAGCTAACCAGGAAAATGCCAACTCGTCAGCATCAGCTTCACATCCTCCGGTTCTCACTAGAAAATATAGGCATTCGCAGGCTCACCTTCAATTGTTGCAAAAAATTGTGTTTGAGTCGAGTGTTTACACGTTTCAATACTAGAGAGTTAGAGGGCCAGTAAACCAAATACATGTAGTGGCTGATTGATAACATTGATGATCTGAAAATATTTTATATTAATTATGGTCTTGTTCAAAGTCCAGCAACAAGTAACCTAAGTATACGTCACCCCCAAAGTGCCGTTTCCAAAAAAAAAAAAAAAATTGATTTCATAATTTATGGCAAACTGAATCAACTCAATTGCCTACTCCGAACTCTATGAATCGACCACCTTGATGATAGTATCTCCCTGAACTGACTTGAATGGTATTTGGCATTTATCGGTTTGCGCACTACACATCAATTTTCATAACAAAAAAATCGTAACTCTTTATAACCAAGTAGACATAATGGGCGATAAATTTGATGATATTGACATGCTCGAGATTCCAGACGAGGAAACCTCTTCTTCGGAAACCGAGGCTATGTCTGAAACTTCCAGCAAGTCACATGCTTACAATGCCAATGACTTGTTCAATCATGAAAAGATCTATATCAGTCCACAAGAATGGCTTCAATCACAAGACGGTGCTCAAATAGGGTTCCAGTTTGATCAAGATAAGTACGAAAAGAGTTTGTCGGTGGAGGATGAATATTCCAAAAGCTACATTCAGTATATCAACTCCGTGTATAAAGTACTCGAGGGGTTAACCAAGCAAAACATCACAAGAGTCGAATTGGAGCAACAGGAAGAGGAGCCCTTGGGACTTATCACTCTGACCAATGAGACTGGACCCGGGACTACGACAGATACCATCATCAACAGAGCATTAGATACTATAATTGACCAAGTTGATGGTTTTATACAAGGTTTGGGATCAAGCAGTCCTTCGAAAACATCTCAATTTGAAAATTTGGTGCTAGTATTGGAATGCCTCCGGGCCAATTCTTTTTACGGAGATATTAATAACAAGCCCGAACTCTTGGTCAAGTGGATTAATATGTACGACTACAAACCTGATGATAGTATCATCACCACCATAATGATAGAAACCCCCAAACCATACTTGCATCCGGAATTTTGGATCAAATTGGTAAGTCAACTTTTGATAAGAGGCCTTTTTGAACAAGCGGATGAAGTGTTGAAAAACTCAAAGTACCACGAATTAGGTGAAAAAGACACTAGTATTTATACCTTAATCTCAGATTTCCACGAATTGGTATCAAACTATACAAACTTTGCCTTGAAGGGTCACTTCGAACAATGGAAACTTAAAGCATGTGAGTTCAGAGATCAAATAAGCAGAAGAAATGGCGACATTACTGACCCTGAACATTCAAGGATCTCCAGGCAAGTGTATGACTTATCTTGTGTAATAACAGGGCTACCCAAGACAATTTCCACATTCTGTGATGAATGGTACGAATTATTTGTGGCATTGTCATTATTTCAAGTGAGGAACGACGAGGGCTTGTATAATGAGTATTTCCAGGTGTCTCAACATGAAAAGCCACCTGCTCTTGAAGAAGAAGATATTGAAACCTGCTTTATTGATATTTTGGAAGAAAGTTACATTAAGGTTCTATCATACATATATAAGCTTGATCCATTCACATCTGCTTGTATTTCCAAGCTTCTTGAGCTCAAAGGATTACTTAAAAACTACTATAATTTCAACCCTAATACCGTTAGTGTTCAAACTATTCTTGAGAAAAGGACGATTTCAGAATACTTTTTAACTAAAGAAGCCTTTGAATGTTTAAATATTCACGAATTGGTACCCGTGGGAGTTGGACTACTCCTCAACCCAGATATATTGACATCGATATCATCAAGAGCAATGGCCAAGAAAGTGATTGCATCGTTTTTGACCAAATATCAAGGTAAGACAAACGATGATTTAGAGTGGTTGTTGACCATTTGTGCTAAACTTAACTTGGTATCAAAATCTAGGGAATTATACTACAACTATGGTTTAAAATCGTTAGATGAGGGCCTTTTATACGAAGCGCTTGATCTATTTGCCAAAAGTTATGATCCCAATGCCACTGAAGGATTTAACGAAGGGTTGAAAAAGATCCATTATATCGTATGGGATTTACTTTTTCAAGATAGTTTGGTCAATAATAGGCCCGGTAACGATGAATTGATCAATAATATTGTTAGTGGAAACATTGATGATGCATTTGAAGTAGACTCGATTATTAGACAAAGTCTTTCACCATATGCGGTTCTTTATCAATATTTCACTTTGTTGGACCAACCAATTACTATTACCTTACCTAGAGCATCACTTTCAGGAGAATCAATCCCCATGGCCAAATTGTCTTCTATAGTTCATTTGTTGAGATTTAGCCACTTACCAAAGAAGTTCTATCCATTATTATTGAGTCAAATTTTACCTCTTTTGACCGATGCTAGTGAGAATTTCTTTCTTCCAGATTTAATAATGATTATAGAACTCATAGATACCTACGAGCTTGAAACCACAAGTGAAGAGACAAGGGAGGGAGAAGCTCTTTATAATTATTGCATCAATCACATTGAAACCAACTCTACTAGTTACGATTGGAGAATCATCTTGAAATCCAATGGCAAGGCTATTCCTCAAAGTATAAATGAATTAGTAAAGGTGCTTAGGACTGAGATTGTTTGCAAGATTGGACAGGTGTATATCAAATAGAGAATACAAAAGATGGAGAGGCAGTAATACAGGCTCAAAACTTTAAATTTTCAAGAGACGTTTGCAAGCTAATGGTATATAGGTAAATTTATTAGTTACTTATATTTTTATAAATCGACAAGGAACGTCAGACTTCTCTGATAATGAATTAAAAAAATATGATGATGATTATCACAAGTAGATAAGGAATTTGAGTGACTGAGATGATTCTATTCAAATAGACCAGGATAGATAAAAAAAAACTACCTACACTATCAAGTGCTCCGATTGAAAAATGTAGAATCGTTTAACAGACAGCTTCCGAAGTCTTGGAGTTCAATAATAAGGCGACGATCAAACCATACAAACCCAAAACTTCAGCGAAAATCAAAATCAAAATCATACCAACGAACAATCTTGGTTGTTGGGCAGAACCTCTAACACCAGCATCACCAACGATACCAATGGCGAAACCAGCAGCCAAACCGGACAAACCGACGGACAAACCAGCACCCAATTGAATGAAACCGGTGAACAAGGCTTGTTGTTGCTTCAAAGAACTTGAAACCAACACCGACACAACCAAACCATAAATGGCAATAATACCGGCCATAACAACAGGAATAATGTTCTTCACCAATAAATCTGGTCTAGTAACGGAAGTGACACAAATACCAACACCAGATTTAGCAGTACCATAAGAAGCACCGAAACTGGTGAAGACAATGGCGGCAGCACAACCGATAGAACCAAAGAATGGAGCATAAACTGGACTAAAGAAATAAGTTAGTATCAAAAGAACAAAGCAATATTGAATAGTAAATGTTGAAAGCTTGATTGACCTCGAGAAAACCCTTTGAACAAATATATCATCTATACACGGGGCCCAGCAATACCTTTGGTGGATACATTCAAAACTCCAAACGGCCACAGCAAGGGAAAACGCACCGATCAATTGGACCATGGAAGTTGCCAGATATGGTTTTCAGTAACACAGTTGATGGATTCTAAATTTAATCATTTTTGGTATAGACGGCGGCTGTTGATATGACCAGATAACCAGCAACACAACAGGGGCAATTCGAGGCCAAAAAGCCAGCGGGATTGGACGGTACTTACCATAAATCAGACATGACGAGTATGAAGAAGATATCTAATGGGGCTTATCGATAGATGACTTTAATTGATTGTACAATCAGTGACTTCAAGTAGCTATCCAATTGAAGAAAAGTTTTGGATTTCGATGTTGGTCGGGGCAAATTGGTGGTGTGGCTGTGTGCAGTCGCGCGGTCTTGTATATACGCGCAGCACGGGTAACCCGTGGCCCGGATGCGGGTAAATGCAGGACAAGAGATGAGATCCTATATTAAACTGCGAATTTTTCAATCTAACTAATTCTTCTATACCATTACTGGCGAGCTACTCTGCAAGGAACCTTAAACATGTCTGCCCCAAACCCAAAAGCATTTCCATTAGCTGACTCAGCTTTGACTCAACAAATCTTGGATGTTGTTCAACAATCCCAAAACTTGAGACAATTGAAGAAGGGTGCTAACGAAGCCACCAAGACCTTGAACAGAGGTATCTCTGAATTCATCATCATGGCTGCTGACACCGAACCTATTGAAATCTTGTTGCACTTGCCATTGTTGTGTGAAGACAAGAACGTTCCATACGTTTTTGTTCCTTCCAAGGCTGCTTTAGGTAGAGCTTGTGGTGTTTCCAGACCAGTCATTGCTGCTTCTGTCACCACCAACGATGCCTCTTCTATCAAGAACCAAATTTACGGTATCAAGGACAAGATCGAAACCTTGTTGATCTAAGTGCAAACATTGCTCAACCATTACATATACCTGGATTGGGGGTTTCGAACGGTCTTGATCCTCTCCTTCTATCTTCCAATGTTTGAATAAAGGTATAGGTTACACCCACCACAACTTCATTGTTGTGACATAATAATATAGAACAAAGAGCTTCACCATTATAGCTAATGAAATATCTCTTCAGTTTCCACTGAATGATTACAGAAACACCGATTGTGGCCATGTTCACATATGTAGTGAATGTGTAGTTCCCCCGAATGTAGACAACTGGTACTACTGAAGTCCACCAAACTCCGTTTTCTATAGCACAGTGGCCCGCCGGATTTGTATATGGCCTCCTTCCACATCGCCTCTTCCTACACCACCATGAATTCTTGTTTTGGTTGTAACTTTTTTCTCGACCTCATCGCATCTCATGGTCTGAAAATTTCATGGTACCTCTGTTACGTCTTCATTCGTAGAATCCTTACCTTAATTGCCCATTTGGTATGACTGGTACCCACGATGTAGGATATGTAGGCAGAACAGACATTGGAGTAGCACGCTATACTAAGTTTCCCAGCGTTGGTGGCTTCTGTGGTCCACAACTAGGGTTTGTCAATAGTGAGCATCGCAGATTCAAATCATCTCATAAATTTTAGGTCTGTTCTCAAGACTATCCACCACATGTCCGCCGAAACGATCACCAAATTCCTTCGGTCGAAGGGTTCCGTCACGGAGATCCTCGAGTCGGCCGAGTCGTTGCTCGAGGGTAGAACGGATGTCTATCTTCCTAATAGTGACCTCTTCATTCTTGAACTTCTTGCTGATCGTGCCAACGATTCTCTGGCATTCAAATCATGGAAACTCCAACCCGGATACTGGATGCTCTTTGCCAACACATGGAACAAGTGTGCCGATACCTCTTTTCGAAACAAGATTTTCAAAAGAGTCAAATTGGTTGATTCAATGGTATCTGTATTCAAAGCATCTCAGGACCCGGAATTATGGTCACTGATGTTCGCCTTTGTGGACTTGATAAGGCAAAACTACTACATCGACCTAGAAGAGGCTTCTGCTGTGACTTTGTTGAAAACATATCTCCAAGCAAATGGGCCCTATACCTCCAGTTGGTCCCGTTCCATTAGTGAAATGTTCCAACTTCCTTATCTCAATGTGAATTATACAATTACCAAAAAATCTTATTCAAGATTTATCCAAGAGGCATTACCTGCCCTATTGCACTTTTTAAACTCTCCCAGTGATTCTGTATCGGCATCTTTATTTACCTCCATCGTTATCAATGGGCTTTTTGCACCAGAAATGATTTCTCATTTGAAGTCTAATATCGATACATTACTTAAACAATCTGTCAAAGAAATTGATGAAAATGATATAACTCAATTATTTGAGCTTACTGTTCAAAACCTTTCTTCAAAAGATTTGAAAATATGTGAAGAATTATTTATTTCCATTATTTCCACCACCAAATTTAAAGGTCTTTCTCCATCATTACTTGAACGTTTATCCAAAGTCAATAAATCATTATCTACAGAATTCTTTCAGCAAATATACACCAGTGAGTTTGACGAGAAATCCAAACAACAGGTCGATTGGAATTTAATTGTTCATTTGATTGATTTGGATATAGATCTCACCATGAAATATTCGACTCAGATCATCGCCCAAGTTCCAGAGAAAAACATCCTCACAGTGGGGAAAAGCATCTTACACTCTTACTTGAAGGGTAGAGAATTGAATCAATTCTTCTCCTTGTGGCTTTCTGCCATTGAGATTTCTCCCTTATGGAAAGCGTCCAACTTTGTGACAGAAGTTGCCCAGACAGTGGAAAATTTATCAGCCAGTCAATTGACTAAATTGGTGCTGGAATTATTTGATTCTCAAAAGCAAATTCTTCCTGCGTTGACTGCCATTGTCAAAGGGCTTATTACTTGTCCAAGGGTAAAGGCAGAATCTATCCAGAGTATTCTCGAATCCCATAAAAGATTTATCAACACCAATAACGAAGAATTCTGGGAGTTAAGATTCTATATTCTGTGCTTATACAACAGGTTGGTAGATGAAAAATTGAATGGAAAATCAATTTACTACTACTACACCACATTTAGGTTGATTGAATTAGGATACAATATTGATACCAGTAATATCACCAAATCCTTCATTAAGCTTATACAGTCAAATTCTTCGGAATTATCATTTGTATTAAGAAGATTCATCATTATCGTGGAAAATTATTTTTCAGAAGAACTCACATACAAGTTTGTTGAATCAGTATTATCCTCCCTTTCACTGGACGAAACTATTGAATATTTCAGTAGCAGCGAACTCTTTTATGAGCAAAAGCAATTAACTTCCAATTTAATCGCTTATTTGAACAATCAAAATGATAAAAAATTCATCAAGTTCTACCAATTGATTCCCATCCAGTGTTACAACAGAAACTTGAAAAAGACCAGTATGCAAAAGTTGTATGAACTTGCTGTCAAAGATGATGACATCACAGTAAGGAAATGTATTCTTCACCTTTTGAAGTCTCCATCTTTCAAGTCAGAGCTTGAGATCGACTTCAATGCATCATTGAAATTATTGGAAAATGATCAGTCACCGATTACTTTCGAAATCATCAAGACCATTTGGATCCATCATTTACTACAAAAGAATGTACCAGAACACCAAGACTATATTGACAAATCGTTAACCACCCTTCAAAAGAAAATCAACAAATATTCTCCTAAAAAAGATGGGTCTGTGCTTTATGCAGCATTCATGGTAATATCCAGTCTGGATGATCTCGACATAGAGAAGTTGGTAGACTCATTTTACTTAACTATACAAAAGACATTGACCCATGCCCTTTCTCAACTGGATGGTGATCTTACCAATTGGATTCTTGACACTTTGCTAAGTCCCAAGTCAACTCTTCAAAAATCATCCGTGCTTGAATTGATCAAAAAGGTTGGGGAGAGAGTTGAATCCATGGACAATTCTCAATCTATTAAGGCGAACTTATTCAGATTAATCTGTAGATTTGCTTCACCTAGTGATTCACTCTACGTGATTAGTCTCTATTATACATTGATTCCAGTCTGTGGAGATTTGAATGATCATATGGAGCAATATTTAACTTCTCTTAAAGAGGAGGAGTTTGAATATGTATATGAGTTTATTAGCCAATCGTTTCAGTGTGACTCCTCATTCATTCATCTCCTTTGTTCCCTTATTAGATCCTTCAAGAAAGAATATGCAAATGTGCATAAAATGACAATTCAAATCATATCTCAATTTATCACTAATTTGGACCAGTTGACTTATGAGTCCCACAAATCTATATTGTTGACCTTGAAACTCACTTTGAGTGATAAAACATGGTTGTTCAACCAATACGGTATTGAATCTTTGGTTTCTCTTGTTTCCAAGTATGGACCATTACTTGGTCACAGTACATTTCCAGATGCCCAAATTGTGGATTTATATATTCTGGCAACTCAGGTTATGTCACATATCTTGTTGTTTCATCGGTATAAATTATCGTCTCGTCACCATATTATAATCAACTTGTTCGTTGCGTTACTAGTACCTTTATCTTCCAAACAACAGAACTGTTTGAGTCATAATAAGGAGGCAGCTTCATCATATTCTAGATTGGTTATTAATCTATGCGAGCCACCAATCTCAACCTTATCAAGAGAGCAACTTAAGAATTCACTTAATTCTTCAACTGCTTTGGCTAAGAGAGCATTAAGAAAGCATGTCCCTTTGTTGCTAATCAACTACATATTCTTAGCATTGAAGTACAATTTCAACACCCAGGTCAACGAAGAGCTCATTCCTGGTATCTATAGTATCTTTGATGTTGTGAGTAACAATGAATTGCAGTTGATCAGTTCCAGTTTGGATATTCCTGGAAAGGCGTTTTATAGGACCTTGTATGGTAACTACAAGGATTATGGTAAATGGAAAGATCAATGATGAATGATAATGAAGAA
This sequence comes from Suhomyces bribrorum, assembly GCA_030561385.1. Classification (NCBI taxonomy): domain Eukaryota; kingdom Fungi; phylum Ascomycota; class Pichiomycetes; order Serinales; family Debaryomycetaceae; genus Suhomyces; species Suhomyces bribrorum. The sequence goes on along the minus strand of JAKTXG010000112.1, from coordinate 13,493 downwards.
ACAGTTGAGAATTTGGAGTGATACTTCACGAGTCAGAGTAAATGGAAACACGGCATCAACAGCATCAAAATCAGTCGTATTTTTTCGGATAAGATTTGATCAGCAAATACAAATACATTTTCAATAGATTAATTTAACATTAAATCAACCAGATAATCATGTATAGAAACCACAGCAAACTGCTTCTTAATATTTTACATTTGTGAATTTCTATATCTATATAATAATTCAAATGTCTAGTTTGACTTTTCATTTTTGGTTCTATTAGGTGCATCATCTGAATACAAACCACTGAGTATTTTTTACTGTCTATAAAATCTGGACTCATCATTAAACAATAAACGTCCCACATTCTTTCTAAATGATTTATCCAATTGGTTCATCACACCCCATACCTTTGCCTCTAGGAGCTCATCTCTCCGATCAGCATCATGATCTTCGTGTAAGAAATGACTTGTGTATTCATACCTTAAAATATCTTTTCTGGTCAACATACCCACCAAATTTCCGCCTTTTTCGACGAGCATGTACCGTGGACCAAGTTTGACGAATATTTCGAGAACATACTCCAAGGGGAGATCTATATTGATTGTTAAAGGAGATTGATTTATGATCGATTTGAAATCAATGGCTACCGAGGATATGATATTGTTAGTGCTAAAAGAACAAGGGTTATCATCGCCCACACCCTCATAGTCTCTCAAAATATATTCCAAGTCCGCTCGAGATACAAACCCAGTAATTTTGGGATTTGTAGGTGACTGAATGATTGGAAACCCTCTATATTTAGTTTTGGATAAAGTATTTTTTATATGTCCTAAATTCAATTCGTCATCATAATTCTCAGGAAATGCAACCACAACGGTAGTCATGGCACTTTCAACGGTGGTGTCGAAAGTAAATGCCTCTTTGGAGTCGATAAGAGGAAGACCATTGAACTTGATCATTTGGTCAGCGATACCACCTCGACCCCATTTATCATTGATACTTTTGGTGATAGCCACTACTATCATAGTGGGGATGATGTATCTCAAAGCACCAGTTAACTCAAACATAATAATAACAACAGTAACTGACAAATGAGTAATACCACTTAATGCAGCTGCAGCCCCCAAAAATGCATAGGTACCTGGAATAATACATTTTCCTCCAGAACAAGATGAGAATATTATGGAGTCAGGATGGTTTCTATAAATGACATCAACCAACATTCCCAAAGCTCTTCCAAAAGTTGCACCGGCAGCCATGGAAGGGACAAAGATACCAGCAGGAACTTTACAACCATAAGTGATGATAGTGAAGCCCATTCTTGCAATTGTGGCAAATATTAATGAAACCAAAATGGATATTTTCCTTGAGTTTGGATCACAAATTGGGTGGAGATTCTCCAGATTGCATTCTCGGAAAAGAATTTGCATAGATTCTGTCATGTCTATTTTTAAAAATTCATTGAAATAACAGATACTGGCAGTGAATAAGGACAAAATAAACACTTCTTTGATGGCATGAGATCCAAGATAACGTTTGCGGAAAGCAACGACCTTGATATTTAGTTTTGAAACCACAATTCCATAAACACCTCCGAAAATACCAATCAATATGTATATGGGGATTTCAAAGAAATGCCAATTGGTATCATAAGTAACTTCAAATAAGACCAATTGGCCTGTTCTGAAAGGATTCATAGCTGCCAAGGTGATAACAGCAATTAAAGCACAGCAATAGGATTTCCAAATGGTGGATAATTGAAAAACAGACGAGATTTCTTCTACAGAAAACAACACACCACCCATGGGGGACCCAAAGGCCACTGCCACTCCAGCCGCAGAAGTTGCGGTTAAAAACTCTCTTGCCTTGGATGCACTTTTACGATATTTTGGTATCAATCCCGCGATGGTATTGCCCACGCACACGGCATAGTGGACACTGGGGCCCTCTTTACCAACACTTAAACCAGATGCTATCGCCAAAGGCAAACCAATACTTTTAATAAACAAGGTCCAGCCTCCTAAAAACCCCTCCATGACAAATCCTGATACAATACACTTGATTTCGGAGATACCTGATCCAGCAGCAGAAGGAGCATATTTCTTGACCAAAATGGCGGCGGTAAATGAGAACATCAATGATATTATCACGTACACTATGTAGTTTAGGCCACCGTAACCCGACCACTCAACCCATGAAGAGCATGTTTCTTCTTGCTGGCCCCAGCAACAGAAAGCTCGACTAAGATAGAACCCATTACGACAGTGTCCCTGTTTTATACTGGCCAACCATGATGTAATGATGTTCAAAATACCAGCAATTAGCCCGATGACAACACCCATGGACGCCAAAACGAGCCAGTTCTGGGCTAATGCAAGCGATTTGTGCCGAAGAGATGAGCTGGCATTGTACTTTGTCTTTAAAATCCGTTTGCGGTGTTCGTCAAGTTCATCTTCCACCCAATCAATAGTCCTGAAATCGTCGAATCGCTTGACTTCCTTAATGAGGTTTTGATCGAGCCATTCGCCGGTTTTTCGGCTCCGAAGAGACGCCGGTCCTGCGCTGTGTGTGAGTGGAATCTCGTCTTCCATCTTGATTAATCAAAAGGTAAGCACTATCAATATGATTTGGTCAATTCGCGCGTGGATGCAAAATTTAGGTCACCATTTACATTAATGAATTGGATCGGTTTGGTGTCTGCGAAATTAGGAAAGACGGCTGCCGAAGAGCAAGGAAGGAATTAAGTGTGTGTTTGAGTTGGGATCAAAGGAAGATAATTATTTGGAGTCATTTTGCAATATTCAGACTAATGACATCTAATTAATCAGTTATTTATATGCATATGTATCTATATATAATTATTAATCGACCATACTTCAAGAATGGGACGTTTTAGTTTTTTAATCTATGAGGGAGTAAGAAACATCTATGGGCCCCCGATGGTTTTTGGAAGCTTAATTTATATATTTCATCAAGTTTTGCTCGAGCTGGGTGATTAAGTGGTCGAAATTCTCAAAACCTTCTTCAAACCAATGGTCAAAATAGCTTAGAACAAGATTTAATCCTCCTAACCTGGTGGAGATCATATTCAACATAAAATCAGCAGCTGGAGGCGAAATGTCCTGAGAAAAAATCATATTGGTTATTGTCCAATCGTTGGGGTACATGGGAACATTTACGAACCCCAAATTGGAAAATTTCATGGTATCTTGCCTGGCCGGAATCATTTGGGCTTCGAAAAAGTCACTGTTGCTCGAAGTTTTCAGGTGCCCTTTCATAAAGGTATGATAACCGTTCATTAACAGCCGATCTTGCACATGAACAGCCAACCTACGATTAATGTCTTTTACAAGATCCCAAGAAAACTCAGTAAGCGGAGGGATTATCTGGGCCACCCCTGTATGAGCCGAGGTACCTAAGATCTTATAATGAGAATCACTGAGAATCGTCCGATAAGCTGGCTCAGCCAATTCGGGGTCCATGTATCTTCTCAACGTAATGGCAATTTTGTTACTGGTGTAGCAGTTCTTACTAAACACCGGTTGCAACGTAAAAGTAGTCACCGCCTGGATATACGAGGTCAAAGTCACTGCTTCCCGTTTACATTTATCCAACAAAAGCTTAGTTTTTTCCGGGTCAAAATTGATCAATTTGAAGGCAATGGTGAAGTCCTTGGTAGTGGGGAACCGGCCGGGCCACCGTTCAAAGTCAGATTCAACCGGGGTAATTATCGGAGCCTGTGGCTCCGGTAAAAATATGTCTACTGGTGGGGGTAAAGAATTCTTGATCTTGGCAGTATCCACATCGGATTGAAAGAGAACTGATTTCAAACCCCGATAATTAAATGGGCCGTAGTCGGAATCCAATTGATCGCCAAGAGTATCCACAATTGACAAATTCTCCACGAATATTTCGTGGAAGTAATTAGCTACCACCCCATCGGCAATCGTATGTTCTAAAATTACCGATAAATTATGGCGGCCAATTAGAATCAATCGAAATAAGGGCCGGTTGTTTTCAAAAGCGAATGAGAATTCATTGGCATATTTCATGAACTTTTCGTTGATCACTCCATTGGTGAGGTACTGCTTCTCATCCTGGAATTCGATGATCTCCTCCATCAATATCTTTTCCAATGGCTGGTAAAAGCTATCGTCATGTTTCTGAATCACATTGCAGATCAAGATATGATAATCAAGAACTGTCTTACGAAGTGCCCTATAAACAAGTTCCAACTCAAGCTCTTTGGTATAAGTGGCTGTCACCTGAAATGTCTTGTAGAAGCCAGCCGCGGTCCGTGATCTAAAGAAGTGTTCTGAGACACTCAATGGTCTGGTGATTATATTCATATTGGCTTTTGAGAGATGGTAATGATGATTTTGCAGTAATACCAATTAGGGTAATGGTGACTGATCCTGTAAAAAAAAAAACAGCGCTGGTCGCATATATATGTATAGGTAAAAAATCTGCCCAATAGTCCTAACACCGAACTTGGAACTTGACTACGAGTCACTGTGTCCGGGATCCCTTTCACCTTGTTTGGTGATGACTAATTTGTGTTATCTCAGCTGGAAGAGTCAATGCCGTGTGTACACCAGTTCTGATTATTTTTTGGAGACTCGGGTAACCCTAACTGGTTCCAGATATCCAGGGTCAGGGCCCCTACCTAAAGTCTCAAAGTCCCAGCCACATCACCTCTGTAGCCACACTGTTTCATCTGGGGTTGATGTTGATGGAACCGCTTATGTAAGCATAGGGGCGTCCTGCATCCAGTCCCGCAAATGTTAGGGGTAGTGATAACGCCTTCATCAACTACTCCTTCCAACAAGATGCCGTTTTTAAGTAAGTACACAAGCATATCTATTCAGTCAAAGCCACTAACTCCAGTTCCTGCATCCATAAAGGTTGCCCTCACTGTCGGGGCCGTTACAGGAGCCACAGTTGCATTGATAGCCAACCGTGAACAAGTTCTTGAAACGGCAGAAGCGTTGTTCCAAAGTGGGGCTCGTTTCTGTAGAAAGCACTTGGATGAATCCAGAAAGAACAAGATGTTTGCAGACAGTCATGAAGATAGCTGGTTTGCTAATCAAATGACCAGTATAGATGAAGATACTAGTGATGAGGACGAGTTGACTACCCCAGAGACTTCTGAGTACGGCAGTAGTCCCGAGGGATCTGATAATGAAGAAAGTGACGGCGAAGAAACGGTCCGTAGAAGAAAGATGTCCGCCGAGGCCAGGGAGGGCACTTGGTCTCATGGGCTTGATTGATATGATCCAGCAAAACCAGTGATTTCTTCACGCATGACACGGCTACATTTTATACAATTGGAAGTAGCTGAAGTAATAATACCAAAACAATTCCATCACAATTTTCCTCGTTTATAGTTCTGCAAATGATACCCGAAATAGTTTACGTACAAAAAGTTTCAGGTATGTTCATGTAGAATCTACTATTGTCTCAATGTAAAAAATGGGGTCATCAGAAAGTGCATTAATAATTAAACATAGTGGAGATCTAGTCGTATTTAAATGGAGTTGCATTATTGTAAAAGAAACGGCAGGTATCAAAATAGGGTGCATTATTCAGGACAAACCCAATGCCAAAAGTCCCGATTGGATTGCTGACGCAAAAAGAACTGAGTGTTCTCAGATGGTCCATTAGCTCACCACTGCCAACACTACAAGTAGCACAAACACAGTCAATGCAACTAACAATATACAACTCCATTTGCTCCTTGATTTCTGATATTCATTGGCCTTGGTTAATTCTTTGTGGGCTTGTGCGGTATTTCCATGTAACTGAAGGATATTATCCTCAATGCTATCAATCTGCTCTCCCTGTTGGTTCACCAAAGCCCCCAAATCCTTGAATATGGAATTGACCTCCATAATTCCCTCCGAAACTTGGTTGATTTCTCGGTTTCTTTCTTCTGTGAGCAATAAATGGTACTGTAATTCAGTTTGACTCACTTCCTCTTCTTCCCGCTGTATTTGCTGTTGTATCTGCTGTTGTGACTGATGATTTGGTTCAAGTAATGCCGTGTTTTCATCCGGCACAACCGGTTGTTTCAAAGGAATTGCCTTCTTTTTCTCATTATATATCCGTGTGGATTTCTGGAACAGACTGTGGAGCTGACTGAACTCACTAACTAGCCGATCCTTTATCACAAGATGTCTGTGGGTTATTTCTAGGTCAGGCTTGCTATCACTTCCTTGTTCTTCAGATTGGTTCAGCTTTTTGTTGATTAACTGTGACAACTTCAGCACTAACACTTCGATGGCTTCTTCCAAGTGTCGGATCCTACTAATGAGCTCGTCAACTTGCTTTCTTAAATGGTCGGAGTCTCGTTTGGAACCCACTTGCTTCCGTTGGTTATCTAATTGTGATACTAACCCTCCAAACACTTGGAGCTGCTTAGAAGTATTGGTGATAATTCGGTCTAGTTCATTCTGAGGACTATTCTCTTCTTTTACTGACGCCTGCGCCTCGAGGTCTAGATTTGCAAACGACATTAAGTGATGATGGTATTGGAATGGGGGTAAGATAGTTAGTATTTGATGTCATAGTCGCAGTTTCCTAATTGGGACAGTAACGGTTGAGGGTAATTCGGCTAGTTATGAATTCACTTGAGACAGCGAAGAACTAACAGAAGAAAGGACAGAATTGACATGTGATCATTATCTTAATCAGATAGAGGAAATGATTATAGTAAAAAGGTAGCTAAGCCCAAAGAGGTGATTCAGTAGAAAAGATAATTCAGTAGATCCAAATAGGTAGTTATTCATATAGGATTGGGTCATCTAGCAAACGGCTATTTTACTAACGCAAGACTCGTACTTTCTTCATTTAGAAACAAGGCAGGGGTAAATTTTCTCGAGTATTATGTAGTGGTCCCATTCTTTCTAAAGATTGTTCTGCTATTCTTGCATTTCTAGTGATTTGTCAGTAATTACGTAATAAAATATCTAGAAAGTATACCTTTGCAGCAACTGCAACAGATTCTTCTTATGAGGAAAATGGGAAAGATTAAAGATTTTAAATAGTATTTAAAGAAGCATAAGATCAGGTTTTGGTAAATACTTTCAAAAAAAAAAAAATGAAGTTATCAACCGTTACTGCTCATGCTGTTTTAGTTTATTGTGCTCTTATTAATGCTGCTCCTGTCCAAGTTGATGTTCCAGCGGTTCAAGAGACCAGTAGTAATGGATGGGTCCCATTTACAGCCACTGCTGTAATGACTGTTATGTCTAACCACCCCATTATTGATAGAGCATTGGAGGCTTTAAAGGATTCTGGCTTGGCCAATGCAGTTATCGACATTGTCTTACTTCATCCCGAAATTCTTAATTTGAGTATTGAAAGCACTATTTTCGTGTTGAAGCAGGGGTGGATTAATATGGCCGATTTGTTCATTGCTATTGAAAAGTCGGGCTTGGTGTTGCAAATTTTAAATGCCTCTTTAGACGATCCTAACATCTTGCCTGGTGTTTTAAGATTGGGTAAAGCTTTGCTTAAGGAGAATGGAATGGATATTTTCAACTTAGGTCCTCAACCACCTGCTGCTAAAAGAGAATTTATCCAATCGGCCTTGGAAAAAAGAGAATCTCAGCTCCTTAATGATTTATTCGCTTCCCTCAAGGATTCCGGCTTAGCTACTTCAGTTATTCAACATTTATTGACTACTCCTGAGTTGGCTGACCCATCTGCTCACTTCCTTACTCAGATTTTGAAATCTGGTGCTATCTCAATTACTGAGGTTATGTCAGCATTGAAGGAGTCGAACTTGATAATAAATTTATTGAAGGACATTCTCAAAGATAAAGAATTGTTGAACAAGTTCGGTGCCCTTATTTTGGATAGAATCAATAAGGGAATTATTCCAAGAGAATTGTTCGATGGAATTGATAAGAATTAACAACCCAGATAATTACCTGAATAAATTCAAAAAAAAAAAAAGTAAAAAAAAAAGATTAGAGGGATAATATTCTGAATTATAATTAGATATTTAATAGCTAAAAATTTATGTTTTTTTAAGTTCTATGAGGTCCACTGACGCCAAACTAACTAACTATATCAAGGAAGGGTACGAATCACGTGGCACCTCTATATTGACCCACGTGAACATGATTACTCTTAAAACGACTCTATTTAAATCCACTTTCAAGTGTAATATTTCACCACCTTACGGAGAAGTACTCTTAACTCGGGTCAACGGCAACCGTCTACACTATTTTCACACCAATCGTATCATTCGGTGTTAGTATCATTAGCCGGAAGGTTAAGCGCACGACTTTTGCAGCCATAGACGCGTACGCGTCCCATCACCTAGATATTTCTACAGTCTCAATCTTCCACTTTTCCTTCCATCTTCATCAGCATGCTGTCGAGAGTAGCCAAAAGAGACAAATTCAAACAGCTTGTTGAAGCCAGAAAAGCCGGTACCAGTCGAGGGGTAGATACCGAAAATGACGGTGAAATTTATGATGAAGTGGATGATGAAACATATAGACAACACAAAAGAGATCAACTTATGAACGATGATTTTATAGTGGATGACGATGGAGAAGGATATGTTGATAACGGAGTGGACGAGTGGGATGACTCTACCCGTCCCAATTACTATTCAGATGAAGATGAAACCACGAAGAGTGGCAAGAAACGTGGACGGAAAGAAAAGCCAGCAAAAGTAGCCAAAACGGCCCAAATCAATAACTTTTTTAAACCTGCGTCTGGAACTGCTACTGTCAAAAAGCTTGATACGAATATCGACGATATTCTTGACAACTTTGAAGATTCTGCTGTGCCTACCAAAAAAGCCAAAAAAGATCCCATCAATATGTTCAGTAATAAGAATTCTATAAAGAAAAAGACAAAAAAGCCGGTCTTTAGTTTTTCCACTACTCTGAAGAGAGAAAAGTCTTCTCTGGTATTGCTGGATTATGACAATGACACTATGGATACTTCCATGAGTATTCATGAACATCCATCTTCTCCTATTAAAAGTTTAGATGAGCCTGAGAAGGAAAACATCGACCCTATTAGCACAGGAGATAAAGCTTGTGAAGAAGATTTGGTGGTCAAGAAGAAAGAGAAGATACCTGTTCCTAAGTTGGAAGACCCAGAACCAGAATCAGATTCTGATGAAGAGATCATAACCAGAAGACCAAGAGCCGCTGGTCCAGGTAGAAATAATATTTCCAACATCTCGTCTGTTAAGGCGTCGGATATCCCATCTTCTCCTGTGTTTAAGTCTGGTTACAAACCAAAAACTATTCACACCGAAAAGTTGGACCCTTCCACCTTTGTTGGTACCGAAGACTCCAATAGCGATTCTTTCAAAATGTTTTGGCTCGACTACTGTGAAGTAGACAGTAGTTTGCTTTTATTTGGTAAAGTCTTAACTAAAGATGATTCCTATGTCTCGGCCGTAGTGCAAGTCAATGGTATGAATAGAGAATTATACTTTCTTCCCAGACCATATAGAGTGGTTGATGGTGAAGAAGATACCGAAGACCCTATCGAGCCAATGGATATCCACGAGGAATTGGCTCCTCTACTCATGGATAAATTCGACTTGGATCATATCAAAGCTAAACCAGAAAAAATGAAATATGCATTCGAACTTCCTGATATTCCAAAGGAAACTGATTATTTGAAGGTATTGATTCCTTATAAAACTACAAAGAACAGGAATTTGACCCTCCCAGCTCATTTATCGGGTCAAACATTCAGTCATGTTTTTGGAGGCAACGCAAAAATGTTTGAGGAATTTGTATTGCAAAGAAATATTATGGGTCCATGTTGGTTAGAAATTTCCAAAGGTAATTTTGGTTCTATTCAAAATACTTCACATTGTCAAATTGAAGTCTCGATTGACTCACCTTCTTTGCTTAAACCAATAACTGAAAGAAACCTTCCACCTCCAAATTTGACTGTTCTGTCGCTTTCAGTACAAACAGTAATGGACTCTAGAAAATCTAAACAAGAGATAGTTGCAGTCTCGGTGGCTACCTACTACGATGTTCCTCAAGATGCACCAATTGATGAGAAAATAAAACCTAATGAATTAATCACATTTATGAGACCAGTGGGCTCAGTTTCACATCCACCGGGATTGGAAGCTTTAGCTCAGAAACAAGGCTTTAACTTAAGAACTTGTCCTAATGAAAAAGTGTTGTTAAACGCTGTATCTGCAATTATTAAGAGAGCTGACCCTGATGTATTTGTGGGGCACAAACTAGAAGATATTTCCATGGATGTTCTTGTTCAGAGAATGCATGATTTAAAGGTAGACACTTGGTCTACATTCGGTCGTCGTAATAGAAAAGTGTGGCCTCCTAACTTCTCTCAAAATCTTGCAAGTGGTAATAAAGCTTTTCAAATTAGAGAAATTTTCCAGGGAAGACTTTTATGTGATATTGCCAATGAATTAGGTCAATCTTTGACTCCCAAATGTCTCACTTGGGAATTACCTGAAATGTATCAAGTCGTTTGTGCAAAAGAGGTCAAGTCTATTGAAATTAACTATGCTGCAGATAATTTCCGTGAAGATATCAATATGATTATGATGGGATTAACTGAAAATGCAAAGAATGTTAATATTACTGCAGAAATTGCCTTCAACTTGCAAATCTTATCGTTATCTAAGCAATTGACTAACATTGCTGGTAATGCTTGGTCTCATACTTTGGGTGGTACCAGAGCTGGTAGAAACGAATTTATTTTGTTGCATGAATTTAAGAGAAATCGTTATATTGTTCCCGATAAGGAAACACAAGCTTCAAAAAAACGATCCAAGGATGAAGACGCTCCTAAGAGATCCAAATATCAAGGTGGTTTGGTTTTCGATCCAGAAAAGGGATTGCATAAAAATTATGTATTGGTTATGGATTTCAACTCGTTGTATCCAAGTATCATTCAAGAATATAACATTTGTTTCACTACTGTTGACAGAACTGATTACAATAAAAACCCCAGTGATGAAACTGAAAGAATAACAGCCATTCCTGAGAAAGAAGCTGCAGCTGGTGTTTTGCCGAGGTTGTTAAACTCTTTGGTTACCCGTCGTCGTGAGGTTAAGAAGCTTTTAAAAGATCCTAAAAACACTGCCTTTCAAAAAGCACAATTTGATATCAAACAACAAGCATTGAAGTTGACTGCTAACTCCATGTACGGTTGTCTTGGTTATGAATATTCTCGTTTTTTCGCTAGACCTTTAGCTTCTTTGGTCACTAATAAAGGTAGAGAAATTTTGATGGATACCAGACAATTGGCAGAATCTGAAGGTTTAAGAGTTTTGTACGGTGATACCGATTCGGTTATGATTGATACCGGTGCAGGTAATTATGATGATGCCATTAAAGTTGGTGAACAATTCAAGCTTAAGGTCAATGAGCGGTACAGATTATTGGAAATTGATATCGATAATGTTTTCAAAAAATTGCTCCTTCATGCTAAAAAGAAATATGCTGCTTTGAATGTCAGTATCAATAGAATCACCAAGTTGGAAGAAACTGCTTTGGAAATTAAAGGTTTAGATATGAGACGTCGTGAATATTGTCAGCTTTCGAAAGATATCTCAATGTTTATTTTAAACAAATTGCTTTCCGAATTGGATCCTGATCAAGCATTGAACGAAATTAATCAATACTTGGAAGATACTTCCAGCCAAATCAGAAACAACGAAATTAAGGTTGATAAGTTCAGAATTAGTAACAGACTTTCAAAAGATCCTAAAGATTATGCTCAAGGTGCCAATATGCCTGCGGTTCAAGTTGCATTAAGATTGAGAGCCGAAGGTAAGGTTGTCAAACTGGGAAATGTTATGTCATTTGTCGTTACTGCGCCAACTGGGAATGATGATAATAGCTCGCCAGCTTCTAGAGCTAGACCGATGCAAGAAATCATGAGAAATTTGTCCAATTTCAAACCTGACCCCGACTTTTATTTGGAAAAGCAAATAATGGGTCCCGTCACAAGATTAGTTGAAAGAGTGGAAGGTGTTGATATTTCCAGAATAGCCTTATCGTTGGGGTTAGATACTCGAAAATTTGGGTCAAGAAGTGGAGAATCTGCATCATTTGTTCCATTAGAATCGAATATCTCTGATTCTGACAGATTCCTTAATTCATCTTATCTTGTATTACATTGTGATTGTGGGAACAAGTTTAGATTTGGTGGTATTACAGCATCCAAAAGTTATAAAGTCACATATAATGGAATTTGTTGTTCGAAATGCCAAACCACGTTTTCAACATTAAAGGTAACTTCGCAATTAGAAAGAGCTATCCGCACCCATATTTCGTTATACTACGCTGGTTGGCTACAGTGTGATGATGCATCCTGTGGGATTACTACTAGACAAATATCGGTTTATGGTAAACGGTGTATTGGATATTCTGGTACAGCCCATGGATGCAAAGGTGTGATGCATTTCAAATACACTGATAAGGCACTCTATAATCAGTTGTTATATTTCAGTTCTATTTTCGATGTTGATAAAGCAAAGCAGAACAAATTAAGACCTATTTATAATGCTTATGATAACGAAGAAGCACCTGATCAATTACCACAAGGTGAAATTCTGGCATTAGCTGAACAAAATAGGGAGACATTTGAAGTTTGTGATGAAGTTGTTCAAAAGTATTTGGCCAACTGTGGTAGAAGATATGTTAATATGGCTACTGTTTTCGGATCAATGCAATGAATCTCGATTATATCAAAGCATTCCTTTTTTTTTAAATCGATGCTTATTTCGGAATTCGGTTAAACCTTTTTCTTGTTGCAATGAGGATTACAAATGTACTTTGTTTTATTTAGAAATTGAACCATTGGGTTCTTGATGCTGGCTTACATAGCTGTTCATTAGTAGCTTACAATCATTATTTATGTATTTTAGCTGTATAATAATATTTGAGTAGTAGTCAAATCATGTAAAATGCTAAAATACATTCGAAATATCGGGAAATTTCGGACTGGTATCAACTTTAATGTCGAAGGTTCAAAATACAGTCTGTAAATATATTACGTAAGTAATTACTAATGTGGTGGTCCCATTGCAATACTGGTTTCTATTTGTTTCCAAAAGCAATGAAATAGTAAGAATAAAAAAGTGGTGAGGAAAATGTAGTTATGAAAATCAATGTAATAATCCTTTACTTTCTACTACGTATACTACCGGTTCGAGATAGTAGGAGTTGCGGTACTCCAAGTCTTTTTATATTCTAATACCGCAAATTCGGTAATGGTTCATAGATTGACCAAAGCATTAAAGAAACTGGAATTATTTCTTTTCTTTGTTTTTCTAATGATTTTAGTAACAGTTGCAAGCATCTGGTGGCCTCTGACCGTTTAGATGGTAATGTCAGTTTTAGTAGTGTTGGTGAAAAGTGACGTGTGCACGACCCTCGCTATAAACAATCAACTAAACCATACTCCATAAATTTATCAACTATAACCGTCAAACCCCCCCCCCCCCCCCCCCCCCCCCCCCCCCCCCCCCC
>JAKTXG010000111.1:0-40921 GCA_030561385.1 Suhomyces bribrorum | reverse complement strand
GGGGAAAATATTTATTTGATTGTTCCTCCAATCTTTGGATTTGATATTGAAAATACTGGTAAATTAAGAATAGAATCCGGTTGGGGTTATGATACTTTTGGTAATAAGCAATTTTCCACCAATTTTTACCAAATTTCCCACCAGCCTCCTTCCCACGCCTTTACAAAATATTCTCGTCGTTTATCCCTTTTAACCCCCACGTCACCTTTCTTTTAAGCTTCTTATTATGACTCGCATGGTATACATGAGGAGTGTGCTCGCTCAAATTTCATTGTCGAATCTTTTTTTTTTTTGGCCTATAGTTTTCAAGGCAACCTTGTTTTGCTACCTGGGTCTGTAAAGCTCCAACGTATCTGCGCCTTGGGGTATCTACACTAAATTTTCAGTAACTCTCATCAGCCCCACCACAACGATTAATTTTAGTTTGTTCGATTTGAATAATCAAAATTATAATATTTTTTATTTATGTCTCTATATACCTAACCATCCCATTCCGTGAGCCACGACCGCTCCTAATCCAACTATTATACATGCTTGTAACCAATGAAATATCCTAAATGCACTCTCCACTGACATGGCGGCTTGCCTAATCTCGCTATGTATTCTGTTGTTGTTTTCGTTAATGGAGCGCCTCAGATGTATCAATATGCTCTCTTTTGAAATCACGTTACAACTATTCTTATAACTAGACGTTTGGTCTGACTCTATTGGTGTCTTGTACTTGTGATTATTCTTTGAATGGATATATCCATTGTGTTTATTGGCTCCAAATTCGTTTGTATTAATTTTTATTATATTTTCCTGTCTCACTTGTTGAATCTGAGATCGGTATCGGATTCCTCCGGCTACCCTTTGATGAGGTCTGGCGACAGAAATTGTTTCAGTAAATCCGCTCAGCGGGTTTGCCTTTTCTTCACATTCATTATTAATTTTGGGAATATTACATACCGACTCTTCAACGGTAACAAGATTTTGTTTTCTTCGATTTTTTAGCCTTACAAGCTTTTTTTTGAGTAAATGAAGAGTTTGTTTTTTGTGAAGCCGTATATGGAACATCATCAACACGATCCGAAGGGGCTACCAGTCTGATTGGTTTACAGGTTTGTGGCTTTGGGGGTTGACCACTAATCAAAATGTAACACCGAGTGAAACTCCAAGAAAAATTGCTGTTTGGGGCCCAAGTTACGGGAGTAGTCTGTCAAAATTCATTTCGTTCTTTACACTGATCCATTATATATCTTCAAGATCCAGGGGTTCCTTCTTTTTATTGATAGGTTACGGTTGTCACCCGAAGGGTCCGCGATCGGTTTATATTGCATACAATAGAATATTTTTAAGCTGGAAACTCAACCTGTTATTATTCACACAAGACTAAACCCTATAGTTGAGTTTTTTTCATTAATATGAAATTGTAACAGTAGTTGAAATAACTTCAATTTCATAGTTTAATTATTCCGAGGTGTAATTGATCTGGAACTTTTCCGTCATCCAGCTGCTTTTCCATAGTCGGTTATTATTCAATATCGGGAAACTTTATCCGACGAGCGCATATAATCGCACCATAATTAGAGCTTGCATTGCACTACAAAATAAATTCATCTTCTCTTAACACATTACAAGTGATTGTTGCAGCTGATTATCCTTTCACCATCTTCAACTTTATTGGTGGTGTTTTACATGGGTCTTTTGCCATTTATTTCTAACATTCCGTAAACGTACAGTCTAAAGCTGATCCCTTATCTCCGGCTGCATTACTTATGAGCCTTGACTGAAGTGTTGGAAAACAAGTCAAAATCACCAGGATATTTTAGTTTGGGCATAAATAGCAACTGTAGGTGAATTCCAATTAGTAATTCCGTTCATAATTTCTACCTAAGGAGACTTTCGGATTTACGTACCTATCTGTCTTGTAGCGAATTTGGAACGATCAGGCGTATGAATGCATGAGCTTACTCCCATAGATTTCCCTTTTCATCAATTCTAAGTGGTTCCTTAACAAGTTTATGGTTTGTTGTCATGCAATCCCCCACTTTTCTCCTATTTCTAAACAATGTAATGTTGCCAATAATGGTTCGGGCCGATCGACGTCTTTGAACTACAGTACTCAAGAAAATTTGGTTGTAAAGTTGCTGCTGATGCCACCGATTGTTTTCCCCTATCACTTAATAGCTATCACCGGATAATTTAACAAGTAAAACTTTAATATTCTGGTAATTAATAATCTTCATTAATACAAATATTTATTCTTGCACCCATAACAAGCGAAAAAAATATCCTAGATGGATGAACTGGATGGATGATGTTGACTAATGTAAAAGTTGTTAAAATAAAATTTATTTATTTATATTGCTAATTCCATTTCACGCTTCAAAATCTTTTTCTATGGTTATTGGACCGAATTCCAAGAACAGAAACCGCTAACTTGAGCCTTGTTCTATTGTGTACATATCCGATAGAACAAGCTCCTATCGTATGCTTAACTAAGCGATCAAAACCACCATATTTGAACTCAATACACCATCCATGGCAAATTTCTTAAGAAATCACCTCAACACATCTTTCGTCCAGACAAGTCGTAACATCCCCATAAGCTAAATAAATGATCCCACCATAAGATGAATAAAAAAAATGAAAGCTTCCCCACCAGGAGTCGAACCTGGAATCTTCTGGTTTCCTAGAAGTGGTTACTAAATCGTAGCCAGACGCCTTGACCATTGGGCCATGAGGAACGAAGCTTGTGCTTGGGATTTGTAGTGTTGTCTCAAAACATACTCTTATCACCAGTGTACTAACATGATGTTACCAAACATATCTAGAGTCGGTTGTTTAACTGGGCCGATCCGGCTATCGGAAATAACTGCTCGTAAATTTCGGCCCCTTTAGCTTAGTGGTAGAGCGTTGCACTTGTAATGCAAAGGTCGCTAGTTCAATTCTGGCAGGGGGCAACGATGTTGTTTTTGCTGGTATACAATTCACGTGGATTGTCACGTGACAAAAACCGCCACTATAACAAACATTATTGATCATCCCATTTAAGTGATCCATACTTTCTTAGCATGATACCTCATCCACACTCTCTGTCTATCATGAGAGGGGCTGTGTCGCGATTCGGCCGAATCCTACAATCATCAGCGAGCCCTGTATCTCCAATAAGAAGGGGCTCGTTTACACCAGGGGGTCTCTACAGAGACTTTACAGTTTTATGCCCCAGGAACACAAATAATTCTATTCGAAATGGTATGGTGGCCAAAACGTCAATTGCGTTCAACAGAAATCTTGGATTCATCAAGATTTTAGCCAGAGCTACCAAAATACCTGCCTATATAGGGGGAACAATGGCAGCTGGTGGATCCTATGTAGCCTATAAGGTCGATCAAGCAAGCAGCTATACCTCCGATAAATTGGAAGCCATGAAGAATTTTGCTGATGGAGTATTTGATAAAACCGGAGAGTTTTTCAAGGGGTTCGGTGGGTCAGGATCAGAAAGTGGTGGTGGTGCAAATGGTGGAGGCAATAATGGTGATACTGCCACGGCGGTGGGTGCCACGGCAGCAGCGGTCGGGTTTGCTCCTGAAGAAGAAGATGATGGATCTGATGTTGATCTGGAGGATGAAGAAACCTTGGTGGAAGACGATGACGATATAGATTTTGAGCACGACGAAACTGACGATGAGATGATGACATTAACTCGTCAAATGATCGAAATCAGAAACCTTCTTGCAACCATTGATCACGATAATATCAAATTGCCTTCAATTGTGGTGATTGGATCTCAATCGAGTGGTAAGTCATCGGTCTTGGAAGCTATTGTTGGACAAGAATTTTTGCCTAAAGGTTCTAATATGGTCACAAGAAGGCCCATTGAATTGACATTAATCAACACTCCCGATGCCGCCGCAGACTTGGCAGAATTCCCTGCCTTGAAAATGCATAATCTTACTGATTTCCAGCAAGTGCAAAAAATCTTATTTGATTTAAATAAAGCAGTGCCAGATCACGAATGTATTTCCAAAGATCCTATTCAAATAACTATTAGATCTCCTAGGGTTCCTGATTTATCTTTAGTTGATTTGCCTGGTTATATTCAAGTTGAAGCGGCCGATCAACCTCAAGAATTGAAGCAGAAAATTAGAGATTTATGTGACAGGTATCTTGAAGCACCCAATATTATTTTGGCCATTTCAGCTGCTGATGTCGATCTCGCAAATTCATCAGCCTTAAGATCCTCAAGAAATGCCGATCCAAGAGGTGAAAGAACTATTGGTGTGGTTACTAAACTTGATTTAGTTAGCCCAGAAACAGCCACAGCGATTCTCACTAACAGAAAGTATCCTCTTCGGATGGGTTATGTTGGGGTAATCACCAAACCACCTTCACAATCTAATTCGGGTGGTAGTTTATTCTCTAGAAAACCGGTTTCTGGATATCAAGCTTTTGTTGCTCAGCAAAATTTTGAACACAATTATTTCAAAGAAAATAAATCCGAATTTTTGGGAACTACTACAGGAACAAGAAACTTGAAAAAAAAGTTGATGAAGGTTCTTGAAAAATCAATGTCTGCCTCATTAAGACCTACTCATCTTGCAATTCAACAAGAAATGGAAGAAACTTCGTATCAATTTAAAGTCGAATTCAATGATAGACCATTGACTCCCCAGATGTATCTCGCCAATAATATTGATGCATTGAAATTAGCCACCAAGGAATTAAGTCATAATTTTTCTCGTGCCGAATTAAAATCTTTGCTCAAAAATGAATTAGATCAAAAAGTATTGAACTTATTGGCAGAAAGATATTGGAATAAACCATTCACTTTAAACCACGACTCAAGACACGGGGTAGAACCTGACTTACGAGAATTATCCCAAATTTCTAACATAGATAATGATGTATATTGGCACAAGAAGTTGGATTTGACCACCAGCTCATTAACTAAATTAGGGGTTGGAAGATTATCCACTTCGTTGGTAACCAATGCATTAGTCCAAGAAGTACAAAACCTTGTGGATATTACTCAATTAAGAAATCACCCCATGGCTAAAGCTGCAGTCACTGACGCAGCCAAATCAGTATTGGGAGCAAAGTATTATTCTACGGCTGATCAAGTTGAGAATTGTATTAAACCTTACAAATATGAAATCGAAATCGAAGATAGAGAATGGCAAGCCAGTAAAGAAAATGCTGTGATATTGCTCAAAGAAGAATTAAGACAAGCAGATGAAGTGTATAGCCATCTCAAGAAACTGATTGGGGGTAGAAAATTACAACAAGTTATGACATATCTCGAAAAATTGAACCAACTGTCCACCTTGGATATTGATTTCAAATCGAATGAGGCTCTTGGGTTTTCCCCTCACTTAATTCAAAAAGGTCAGGAAGCTATTTTCTTAAAGGATAGAATTTCTTTATTAAAGATGAGATATCAATTTGTCAAGAATTCGAAGAAGTGTAAAAAGAAGGAAAATAAATATCAATGTCCGGAAATATTCTTAGATGCAGTTGCATCTAAAATTGCATCCACATCTATATTGTTTTTAAATGTTGAATTATTGAGTGATTTTTACTACAACTTCCCTAGAGAACTTGATCTCAAATTCTTTACTAATTTGACCAAAGAAGAAATCGACAGATTTGCAAAGGAAGATCCAAAGATCAAGAGACACATTGAGTTACAAGAGAGAAAGGATCTTTTGGAGAATGCATTGAGTAAGATCGAAGGTGTTCTTGCTATTCAAAGAACAAGAGGTAAGACTGAGGAGAGCAAATCCATCTTTAGTTGGAACTAGTTTATGATGATTTGTGTGAGCAATCAATTGACTGGCTAACTCACTTTGAAAGTGATGGATGGCATTTATATCCTGTGTAAATAATTTATTGAGCTTGTAAATTAGTTTGGTGCCAATGTGGGTTCATTGTAGGACAATTACACCATCGATTAGTATTATTAGAGATTTTGCGCTAGCATTAATCTACAACGATTCTTCTAGTGTAAGGTACATTTCTAATTACAATAACACCTCGCCAACTTGCTCTATATCCTATCATGTGCTCATTGACTCATTATAGATGACCCAGATGTCATCAGGTTGAAGGTATGGTGATCAATGACAGAGTGACTTCTGGGGGGGGGGGGGGTCCAACAGAATAAGATTGCATTTTGAATCTTGGTGAAATCGGGTTCATCTGATAACCTTGATAATTCTATCAAACAAAGCGTCGATTTGGACCCCTTCAACATTTTCGAATATCGGTTGGAAAGTGTTGAGGTCAAGACTTCTATTAAATTCAACATCATCCAACAGTTTCGTGTGACCGTTGAGAGCGTCGTGTTTGACTTGCACATTTCTATTATTTATAACATCAGCAGTAGCTTGAGCATTGATCAACATATTATTCATATCATTTGATAAATTAAAAGCTTCTTCTTGTTCGGTCACATTATTTGGTTGAATAATACCAATCCTTGAATCCAAATCAACAAATATAAATGTAGAATTGAAATGTCTGATTGAAGATATACCTTGATTATGCTTGGAAACGTGGACCGGTTTGATTTGGTTTGGCTTGAAGATAAGCACTTTCGATTTGACTGCAAACTCTGGCTCGACTTCATAATAATTGAGGGCAACTCCAATTAATTTATTGACTGGATCAACGGTTATCAAGTTCTTACCACCACTGGTGGTATTTACTTTGGCATATAATTCATTCATTTTACCAGTCAAAAGATTGAAAGAACAAAGTCTGGTTTTTGATAATACAATCAAATCATTATCTAAAATCGATAATGATCTGACAGGAGAACCGGAAATTGCTGGAATGTTAAATTCAACTGGTTCAAAGGTTTGAACATTTATAACTGTGATTGATGATTCGTGTGCTACAACTATTAAAGAACCATCATCTGACCAAGCAATATCCATAGAATTAGATGCCATTGAGCCACCAAGTTTGGATTTTCTTAAAGTCCATGCTGTTTGAGTCAGTCTTCCCGTCTTTGCGGAGAATTCTTTAGTGGTTTTTGGTCTCCATAATCTTAAAGATCCTTTATTATCCACAGTAACAAATGCCTGTCCATTGAAATATGAAGCTGGAGATGGAATAATCGACACGATTGGATTCGATCCATGAGGATCAATAATTTTAGTGGTCAATTCCCAGTTTCCGCTGGTGGTAGTTGTCTTTGGACCTTGTTGCTTTGACTCTATGTATTTCCAAAATTTCAAAGCATATTGGTTATCACCTTTCGATAATAAATTGTCAAAATCAGAAGTGGACATACTATCAAAAGTACACATCCATTCGCCGTCTTTGGTGAAACTAAGACTAGATACTTCTGGATCAGCCAATTTTGTTTCGGATTTGACCTTACCAGTGGAAACAGTAGAAGCAGCATTTTGAATGAAGCTTTGTTCATTTTTCACCAAATCATATGCCTGAATAACCGAAGAATTTGGAAAATATAAATTCTTGGTCTTTGGATGTACTTCAAAAATACTGGAGTAATCATGTCTGAGTTTTGTAATATCAAATTGATTTTTGGAGAATTTCTTTTTGGATTTTGGCAACGTTGATTTGACGGAATTGGAAAATTTGGGTCTAATACTATTGACCGATAATCTGGATACCAAATCAATTGCTGATAAAATAAGTATTTCATAATTATTCTCCAAATCTTCATCGTCCCCAGAAACTTTCAAAAGTAATTGATAATGATCTGATTTCAAAGGATCTATGGAGATTTTGTCGATTACACCATTCAACCTTGGTAAGAAATGGGTTTTTTCGGTTTCCAATTGCCAGAAAACCAAAACCTTTTCCAACCCACCGGACATCAAGTATGCATTATCTGGAGTAAATTGTAATGATTTGACTTGATCATTATGCCATTTGAAAAGACGTTGGGGTTTGTCCGAGATTAGGCCACCATACAAAACTTGGATGGTACCACTTGCAGTACCTAGAGCTATAACGGAATCGTTGGATACAGCCATCGAAGTGACTGGAGCTTTGTAAGGAAATTTAATACGTTCAGTGGTCAATCCAATTGATCCAAGGCCCTTTTCCGATTCAATAACCTCGAAATTGACCAAAATGATTTCTGCTTGATCATTTACAAATGCAATTTTATCGCCATCCAGCGATATGGTAAATTTGACCGAACTCTCAATTTCCTTTATGGGGGTGATTTCAAGGGAGTTCCGGTCGATTTTTTGGATAGTCCGGGTCTGGCCAGTTCCCTTCTTCTCCTTTTTCCCATTTATGGTGTAAAATGCATCATCGGTGACTTTTATAACCGAAAGTATTGGAGTATCAATTTCCAAATCGATTTTGCCCACTATAGGACTGGCCACCTTATCTTTCCAGTTGACTGAAACAACTTCACCATGGCCAGTGAAGAGAAGTACCTGGTTGGGATGGGTTATGTCGAGCTTGAAATCAACAACATCGCTTGCATCGAATTCTATTGCCTTAATACACTGTCTGGTGGAGATGAAATATACCCGGATTTGGTGGGATAAAAGAACGATGGTGTGCCTCCCGTCAGCGGAGAAAACGGAGGACGCGGCTTGTGAGTGAGCAAGAAACGCTGGCTTGCCTCCCGACACCAAAGACGTAGTCCAATCAGTTGATCCACTCATGGTTAACGTTAATGGTAGTATGGACCAAAACTTTTCAAGATGAGATGGCGCGCACGTGAACAGGATGGTCACGTGACTTGCCCCATCTCGACCTCGAAAAAACTACTCATACTCCTACTATCCACATACCCTAACTATGATCATTCCTATCCGTTGTTTTTCTTGTGGTAAAGTCGTGGGTGACAAGTGGGAGGCTTACTTGGAATTGTTGCAGGATGAAGCCATGACCGAAGGTGATGCCTTAGACGCCTTGAAGTTGCAGAGATATTGCTGTAGAAGAATGGTGTTGACACATGTGGATTTGATTGAGAAGTTCTTGAGATATAATCCTTTGGAAAAGAAGGAGATCAGTTGAGCAGACAAGCAGGCTGAGTTTAGCTCTTTTCAATGTATGGATTTACCTGGGGCCAACCGATAATGAGAAGATGGCTCGATAGACACCAGGTAATTTACCGTGGTTGAGCAGAGACAACAAGAAAAGTTGGGTGTTGATGTTAACATAGTGCGGGAGCCCATGACTGGCGACCGAATTTGTATTGTATTTTAGAGATAATAAAAGCTATAACAAGATCTTGGCCATATTACCGAGTTTGTACCGAGTTTCGGACTCTGGCGAACGAAAAAATTGGTGCTTTGATTGTATAATAGTGGTTTGGACTTACTAGAACCAAATTGCGAAGACTAGAAGCTATTGAGAGAAGTTTGGTATTGAAAGTACCATTTACATCACTACATATGTCTATTTGATCGCTAAATAATTGTACTATGGTCAATTGATAATTCTGAAGAAAACCAAAAAATGGCTACTAATTGAAGTTCTTCCTTGCTTAATAATGACATCAAGTAACAGACAGAAACGGTGCTTTTTCACTGGTGATTTCCCAAAATTGCAAGAACTGCTGAGCCCATTCTATTTTAATTAGTAATATTACTGGAAGAGAGGGATAACATGTTGTATAGGGTGTTTTTGTTATCACACCTAAAGGTCATGGTAGTGAAGCTGTGAATAATTAAAATGTTTGTGATGTATGATAATAATAAATATAATACCCAGTAGGTGTGGAAAAATAATAAGTATAACCATTTCCTTCCTGATGACACTATTCGCCTGTATCGTTCGAATAATTACCTGGTATCCTTTATTGTGGTGGATCTATAGATTTAGATTCTATCGAACACATGATCCTGCTAATCTCATTGCTGTGATGAAGAGAAGTACTCAACAAGAAGACAACTACACTGTATTGAATTTGTAAGCATATCTACAAAATTTAAGTGCCAACATGATAACGGAAATTTGTCAGCCTTCAAGCATGCTACTCTATCTTCTGATTAATGCCTGTATAAAGTAAAACCAGCACCGAAAAACTCTTCAATGAATAGTGTCAGTTCTATAAAAAAATCTGTGGTCTTGTAGATATTGATTTTTTGATTTACTCGTGCCAAAACTACAATATTCCCTCAATAGATTACAATTTCGAGATTTGCCAGTACATTAGTTCATATACAAAAGGAGAAATCAATCGAAACCAAATAAGAGACCTAAATGCTCATGGCACTTAGTCAGCCTTGCTGGTGTCAACGGCTTGGATATACTCGTAGAAAAAGGCATGAAGTTGCAAATGGGCATCAAACAAAAGCTTTTCATCGACACTATGGATATTTCCTTCCTTGGCCATATCATAGTAGAATGGAGAATATCTGAAAATGTTTTTGGTTAAGTTCCAGTAGTGTCTGGTATCGGTGTTAGCGTTCATGAGGATTGGAGCTGTCAAGATCTTGTGGGGGTAGTCTGGGAACACCACATCTTCAAAAACGTGTCTGGTTACACCCGCAAGGTACTTCCAAACATTACCAGTAGAAGGAGAAACGGGTGCAGCTTCCAAAGGCTTACTGAATGTATTGACATTAATAACCCCCACAGCATCCTTAGGATCATACAAGGTCTTGCCAAAAGCTTCAACCTTCAAATTGTGAGTCTTGGCAACACCGATAACTCTACCTGCAAAATGGTCTTCAATATCACCAACGGTACTTTCCACAGCGATTCTGTGGTTCACCACCAAGGAAGCTGATTCAGGTAATGCATTGGCCTTTTCTCCACCACTGATAAGATCAATGGCTTGGGTAGTTTGAATAAACGAAGCAGTCAAAGCCGATTTTTTAAGAGCAGCAACAATCTTGGAATTGGCAATCTTGTTGTAGGCAGCACTAATAATAGCTTTCTTAGGAAGGGTTCCAAGGTGTTTTTTAGGATCATTGACGGCGACGCATTGCATGTATTGCATGGTTGGATTTTTTGCAGTGAAAACAGGAGAGTATGGGTCTCTTTCAATAAGGTAAGCAATTTCAGAAAGAATACCAATTGAAGTGTGGTCAGGAGGAATTGAAGAATGGCCACCTTTGGTCTTGACCTTGACTTCGATGTCAACATAACCCTTTTCACCAGTGGCAGCAACAGCAACAATGGTATCGGTAAGAGTGTCGTTGATCAAACCAGGCCCTTCATCCACCAAAGCATAAAAGGAATCATGGCCAAATCTCTTTTCCAAGTAGGCAGCAATGGCAGAAGCGCCTATAATACCTGATGCTTCTTCATCAAAGCCAAAAGCAGCCACCACGGGTCTCGTGGGCTTGAAACCCTGTTGCAAGAGCAATTCGAAAGTCTCCAAGATGGCAATCAAAATGTTTTTGCAATCGACAGAGCCTCTACCATAAAGGAATTTGCCATCGTAGTGAGCATCAAATGGAGGATACGTCCAGTCGCCCAAGGTCTCTTTTTGTACTGGGACAGTATCTTGATGGGCAGTCAATAAAAGAGGCTTGAGATCTTCAGATCCCTTCCACACATACACAAGACCATAAGTGTTGACCTTTTGCACTTCAAGCGAGGAGTAAACCAAAGGAAACGTCTTTTGGAGGTAATCGTGTAGTTTTTGGAATTTGGCCCAAGTCTCTGGAGAATCATCTACTTGAGGTTGGTTATCAAAGATCTGAGTATCGATTCTCACTGCACCCTGAAGTTTTTTGATACTTTGCTTTCTGTAGTGTTGGTCATTGATGATGTTCAACACATTGGAGCTGTCCTTATGGTAAGAAGCTGGTGCAATTGATTCGCCGAGTGGACAGATGCTACTGTCGATACTGGTAAAAGCTATACGAAGATAACTGACAAGATTGGTGGTAGTTAAAAGTAGAAAAAGCACAATCACAACTGCGCCACCAATGATACCGTTTCTCTTGGCACGGAAATTGGGACCGTTCGAGTCCAATGGAAGTCCAATCATGATGGTAAAGAGTAAGGAGTTGAATTCTTTGGGGATGGGCGTCTTTATCAGTCCCCACAGGTGGTATTCGCACGTCTTTATCGGGGATGGCCAAGCGGAAAGTCAAGAACGGAATTAGCCATTAACTGGCTCTAATTGGAGTTGAGGAAACAATTGGCGTAAGGGAGTACCAGAATCGGGTGATATAAATTGGAGGGTGTTGACGGGAGTATGGTGGTGTATGGTGATGTTTGGTGAAGTACGGTGAAGTATGGTAAAAGTATGAAAGAGTGGAGAGGACTTTTAAACGTGAGGATGGCAATCTCCCAAGTTTAGATAAATGTAAAAAAACTAGAAAACTAAAAAGTAAAAAAACTAAAACTAAAAAGTAAAAAAACTAAAACTAAAAAATCGAAACACTGAAAAACCGAAAACCGAAACCTGAAAACCTGAAAACCTGAAAACCTGAAAACCTGAAAACCTCAAATACCAGCTATGTCTCTCTTACCTATTTTCCAATGGGTAAAACTAAAGATGGTGGCCCAATTCGTAGACCCCTCGTGATTCTGGTTTGGAATAATTCCGTTGGGTGCGGATGGTTAATAGGCACTGTGACTTAAGAGGTGGGACCACGTCCGTGTCAATGCTATAGTAGACGGGAATCCATTAGCCCGATCCATGAATAAGCTATTGGAGCCATTGAGATAGTCATTGGGCTCGCCATTGGGCCTCAGGGTTGAAACGGTTTCTGAAAGGCGCCTTACATTGAATATTTTGCACCCAATCAAAGCAAGTCAAATAGTGCACATACAATAGTGCACATACAATAATTCAACACCACTATATCTAACCAGTTCGGCCGATGTTTATTTACAGACGGGCTGGTAAAGCCACTCCGTGATTCGAAAACAGGCAACCCTCTGATGATAAGCCATAATTTGAAAGTGCTATCTTTTGTCAACTGTGAGGGTTGCTGAAAAAAATGTCATTGTCCCCCATTCCAACACTACAAGCAATAGTTTAAGATAACGATTGCATCGATGCAATTGATACAAATCAAATGTGTTTGGCTCGTTGCAAAAATGGAAAATTTGCACTAGCCCTATATATGGAGGTGGCTCATATATAGCTTAATTTGCCATACTACACGGTAATTCGGCATGGTCATTCGGTATGGTAATTCGGCCTAGTAATTCGGCCTAGTAATTCGGCGTGGAAAAGCGGCGTGGAAAGTCAGAACGGTAATTCGGCATGGTAACCCGGTCAATGCAACTAAAATTGACCGGTGGAACGATTGGAAGTGAAAGTGTAGCAGAAACTCTCTCTAGCTAACTTCAATATTCGCAGACATTTCTGGTTGGAAATTTCGCTATTTCCACCCAGTTTTGTTGTTTTGAACTTGACATTAAGCCGAGCACCGTGTATTCTTGTGAGCCCTGAGAGGGTTCAAAAATTACCGCACTCTGATGCATTGGCTATTGTTCAACCACCATCAATTATAACGACACATTCTTCCAAAAAGTCTTTTGTTTTTTGTCGAATTCATAGATTTTATTTATGTCCAGTGAGCAACACTTGGACTGAAATTTGACCTAAGTATATTTTGCACTTCGCCTCAATTTCGGCCGGTAATAAGTCGGTGATACCAAAAAGCCACTTCTTGGCCCGTGTCGCTTTTTTGATATTTTTTTCAACTACTAGTCTGAAACATTTTGCATTGATCTGAAACATTTTCCCCATCTTTCTCGTCAATAGCAGAACATTCCGGTCGAGGTCAACCCTTATGTAATGACGAAGGTGTCACCTCTAGTTTGATAGGGGGGGCTTTGCTCGCAATATCGCCTATCCCTATTGTTGCATGGAAGGGCCCTTTCTTGACGGGTGCCAAACTGGTATTTTGTGTATAGGTACACTCACGATAACGCCTTGTTTTTGAGACTCGCTAACATTTCAACGTCACCTCATAACCCGCACGTGACGCGTTTCAACGCGCATCGTACGCTTTGAAGGGGGTGTTTACTACCAAAATGTTTACCTTTGCTGCAAACCACGTAGGTGTAAATAAACCCTCACTATATAACCATTATGATGCCCACGTCGGCGGTCCTTTTGGTTCTGTTCCAACTCATACCACTTCTCTTTCTGCTAGCACCCATTTGCGTACTCTAATCGCGTCCACTCCTTTTCGAGCCAGCTGAATCCCTGAAGTTATTATACCAAATGCGTTTTACCTCCATTCCTACCATTTTGGCCCTTGCCTCCGCCGTTTCGGCCTATCCTTTCAAGAGATACGACAACAGCAGTAGCGAAGCTGTTTCGTCCGCAATTGCTGGCTCTTCTTCGGGTGCAGCTCCAGTGGTTCTTGCAGTTTCTTCTGCGCCATCTCCAGCTTCTTCTGCTGCCGCGCAAGCTTCTTCCGATCAAGACACCACCTCTACCATCGATGTGTATGAAACTGTGACCTTGCCAGGAACCACTCAAACCATTCCAGTTTCGGCCACTAGTGCCCTTTCCTCGGCCCATGCAGCCGCTGCCTCTGCTTCTGCAGCCGCTGCTGCCAGTTCTGGTCCGGTGTCTACTAACCCAGTTTCTACCAAGGCGGCCACCCTGACTTCCACCGGGGTGACCACCGAAACCTCGGCTAACCAAGACACTACCATAACTTCCACCATTACTTCCATTGTCACCTTGACTAGTGATGAGACCGTTACCATCACCAGTTCATCTGCCGGCGTCGCTAAACAAGCTGATGTGTCGCACGATGCTTCTGGTGCATGTGTTCCATCCACGGTGACTGTGACCGTGACCGCAGCCCCTTCGTCGTCTTCTGATGACTCCGATATTACCTCCACCATCACCTTGTACTCTACTGCCACCACCTCGCACCCCGTGACCGCTGTGTTCAGTTACTCGGATCAAACTACCACCATTACTTCTTACGTCGAGGTCACCTCCACTCAAAGCTACACCACCACCACCGCCATCCACAGATCGTCCAGCGCCAGTGCCTCCGCCAGTGCCTCTGCCAGTGCCACCGCTGACCCTGTCGTTGCTGCCAAGTTGGTGTCGTCCTCGGCTGCAAAGGCCGCCCCAAGCAATGGTACTGTGTATTCAGCTGCTGCCCCTTCGGCCTCCACCTACAATGCCGACCCCGCCCCCGCAAAGAGATTCACTTTCCTCTTTTAGATCCTCACTGATACCCTTTTTATGATTTCTGTTTCAAATACGTTTTTATCTTTTTATTAGCTAGGGGTCCTGGACCGGTTATTTATATTATACGGCGTATAATAAATGTTGTACTTAGACTAGTGTTCTGCTCTTCACTTCGTACTCTTTTAGACCATGTACTTTTTTTTTTTTATCTACATTACCACCGTGTCCCCATCTTTGCCACCAATCCCTGACTTTTGCCCCACTATCCTTTGTTGTTTTGCAACCATTTAAAACCGCGCACAAAAACACGCTTGTTCTTTGGCCCCTACACACTCCAGCCACGCGTTGGTCCCAACTCAAAACAACTTTCCTTGAACTCATCTCTTTCTTTGTCCTGACCGTGTCGATCCATATACATCCCACTAGTGACTAGTTGTTAAACCCCTCGTATCGGTACTCTAGTCTTTTTGAACTTTTGATCTTTTGAGCTTTTGTTTTTTTGGTCTTTTTGGTCTTTTTGGTCTTTTTGGTCTTTTTGGTTTATCTTGTTATTCTCCATATCATGTCATCTCCTACCAAGAGCCACCACCTTGGGCCAATCTCCCATGATGATACCTTTTCGCCCATCAAGCTCCCGGCCACCACCACCCCCGCCATCAAGCTAGGCGCCCCCAAGAGAACCGGCAAGGCCATCAGCCCGCCCACCATGGCTATCCACCCGCACGGATTGACTGCCAAGCACAGTGCCAATGGTGGTAAAAGAAGAAACACCATCCATGCCACGCCAAGAAGAGCTCTCGTTGACACCCCGCTTGTCGTGCTGCCCACAGTGCTGCCATCGGGCCAAGTTGTGGGTGGTGCTCGAGCTGGTTCCAACCCCAACCCTAAATATCCCCTTACGTCTCCTCGTGCCAACAGTAAGAAGTTTAACTTGGAAAGCATCAAGAGATCCAAAGCAAAATTAGATACAAAGTTGCCCGCCAATAACGACGAGAAGGAAAACACCCTTCCATTCCATCTCTCCCCTGAAAAAGATGACACTTCCGAAGATAATATCAGTTCTCCCATCAAGAGAAATCGCTCGGGGCCATCCAATGCCCGTAAAATCGCCAAGGTTATCACCAGTGCCGAAGTCCCAGCCGATTCCTCCGATTACCTGATCAAAATCAATGAAATGTTTTATAAAGAAGATTTGGTGGGCCTGTTAAACTCAGCAAAATCGTCCCCTCTCAAGTTGGCTCCTCCAGAAACCACAAAGCCGGTTCCTACTGTGATCGATAATGACAGCGACAGTGATCCCGAAGACTACGGCAGAATTGAAAACACTATCAGTCAAACTCTTATTCCAAACACCTCCACCACTTACAACAATACCCAAATAAGTAAAATTGTCAAGTTAGACGCAAAGTCTGACGAGTACATCACGCCTCAGAGACCAACAGAACCCATCGCGAAGAGTCCTGCAACAAACCAGCAAACCAGAATTAATGAAGCTATTCTTTTAGACCACCAGTTCGACGACGATTCTCAAAACCCCGATAAATCGGAGTTCAAAGACGCCACGAGCCCCTTGAAAAATCATAATGTCAAATCTCATGATGAACCTCAACAAATCGATATTGATAATGCTGAAAATATCCCAGTCCACGAGAACTTGGACGATGAACCAACAATCAACTTTCTTATGTCTCCCAATTCAAAACCAGTGTTTTCTAGGTATCAAATGGAGAAAATGCAGGATGAAGATAAACAAAAGATTAATTCTTTAAGAGAAAAGATAAGGTCCAAAGATGATGAAATCTCTCTGAAAAAACAAGAATTATCCAATGCTTTGAATAAAATAGCTAAAACTGAACAAGACTATGATGATTTGAATGAATTAAAAGCAGCTCTGGAAAGAACCGTGGAATTTCTTTCGATTCAGTTGAAACATAATGAACGAGAACTAGCGTCTCTTACCAAGAACTTCAAGATTAAAGAAAGTTTGATTTCTAGTCTAAGAGCAAAGTTGAATGAAACACTTGCTCAAAAGGAAGATGCTTTGGCATCTGTCAAAGAGCTCACAGGCCAGGTAGATCAATTGACTACTTCTAAACGGGATGCTTCTTACGAAATAGAAATTTTACAAGCAGAAAAGGAAAAACTAGCCAAACTTCAACAACAACTTGAACAATCAAATAATGAATTAAACTCGGAAATTACAAACCTCACAGAGATCAATACCAAGCAAGAGGAATTATTGAATGAGTTGGATAATTTAGAAAACTTGGCCAATGATAAAATTTTCAATTTGGAAAAGAAACTCCAAGGCCAAACAAAAGAATTGGAAGATGCTTACAATAAGTTCGAGGAAGAAAAGTCGAATTTGATAAAACAACACAAGCATCGGGAGCTGGAACTCGAGCAAAAACATTCAAACGAAGAACAACTGTTGACACAAATGTCTAATGAATTAAACGATAGTAAGAATTTGAATAAGAAGTTGAATTTGAAAATCGAAAATTTGGAATCTGAGATCGAAAAAATTAATGATGTGTATTCTGGGAAGATCAAAGAATTGAATGAAACCATCACTGAAAAAGATTCGATTATAAATGAAGATGTTGCCAAATTAAATGAATTAGTTGAAGCAATCGAGAAGAAAAAGAAAACGTATGAAGACATGATTGCACAATATAAGAGCGAAATCCAAGTGTTGCAACAAGAATCAGGACAAGAGAAGGACTTGAAAAAAGAAGTTGAATTTCTTCAAGAGCAGCTTAAGCATCAGGAGTATGAGTCGCAAAAGAAAATCGACGAGGTTGCTGCATTCCTCCATAAGCAATATGCTGAAAAACATACCCGTAAGCTAGGAGAAGTGAGAGACCAGTATGAAAAGGAATTATCCAGTGCCAGTTTCGAAAAGAAGAATTTATTGAGAGAAGTGGATCTGTTGAAGAGGAAATTGAATCGTGCTGTAGAAGAAAATCAAAAGATTACAGAATATGTGCACGTGCACAAATTGAAGTACCCAGCTACAAACTTGGCATCTTCGGAAGGAAGCCCCAAGCGTAGTAGTAGGTCTTCAAGACATTGAATACATAGTTAACTACGGCAAATATATTAGATAACCGCTGATTAATCAAATCACGTGACCTCTCACTTTTTCAAAACTAATGACTAAATGTAAGCACCACCACATTTCATTCATCATCATTCAGTAGGGTTGCAAGCCAATCAAACACAATTAAACGTTTTATCGTAATCTGATCCCACCAAAGTTTGTACGCGCAATCGATATCATGTCTAATAGAGAAGCCGTGAAATTATACGAAACAGTCATTGAGGATGTCATCTCTGACTCCAGACAAGACTTTGAAAATAATGGAATTGATGAGTCCACTTTGCAAGATTTAAGAAGAATATGGTGTGAAAAATTGTCGCAATCGCAGGTGGCCAAGTTTTCTTGGGATGAGGAAGATGTCTATGATAGTAATAACCTTGTGGCACATGCGAGAGGGTTGGCGGCTGCCAGTCATATCCCAGTGGTGAACAGCATAAAGCAAGACGGGCTTGAAAGTAGCTTGTCTGGAAACAACGGGCTCGAATTGCCCAATGTCAACAGTGGCAATGAATTGTCGTATGGTGCGGTGGCTACAGGAACCAACAATATTGGAATAGAACTTCCTCACATACAGGGAGATGACGAAGATAATGGGACGGGATTGATGTTGCCCAACATAAACCAAGCAGATGGGACTTTTGAAATGACCATATACACTGACAATGCACCCAAAATTATAGAGGCCATAAAAGCAGGTAAAATAAAACAAGCAGATGGATCACTAGATGATGATGATGATGATGAAGGGATTTTCAATGATTCCGATGATATAAACTCTGATCTTGACGACGGACTTGAAAGTGAGAAGCTGGATGATGAAGATGGAGATCAAGAGGGCCAAATCATGTTGTGTTTGTATGAAAAGGTTCAAAGAATCAAAAACAAATGGAAGTCGACATTAAAGGAGGGTGTTGCTAACATCAACGGGAGAGACTATGTGTTCCAAAAGGCAACAGGTGAGTGTGAGTGGTAAGCACCACAATTCAACCCTTTGGCTATCCTTTGGATAAAAGTAAACAAATACGGAATCTACCAATAAACGAACCAACTAAAAACCCCAGCGCTAGAAGTGCGTGGTAGAAATATAAATTACAGTGGTAACCACCAAAAACTTTCATGTTAAATATATTCCAAATGTTCCCTTGTATACTCCGTGTTTGCAATCAATGTCAGGACTCAATGTGAGCAAAGACCTAGAAAAACGGTATAACTTGCAGAGTTGATGCCGAGACTCCGCTCTATCGTTTCAGTCTCTTATTTGTGCATCTTAAACTATTTTGCTACTTAAAAAAATCAAGAGTCTTATGATATTTTAATTTTCTATCTTTAAGTTAACTAGTGAGCTTATTTTAACATCGGTTGAAGTAGGATTTCTATATGTATTTGTCCTTTAAAGTATTCGTAAACTTCATCGTTGTATTTTCAAATTTCCCTGTCACATTTTGTCCGGATGATATTCCAGTGCATTGGTCACACACATGGTCATAATCGTCATCTCGATGAATTCTCTTCCAAAGGCAGATCATTATAAAGAGGCTAATTATTAGAAATCATTCACTCTGTAGTAGACACTGATCTGAATATTTCCTAGAAAGTGCATCTTTTCCAATTGGCCCAGCTTGACAAAAGGCCATAAAAGTGTCACTGAATCAAGTGTTGACTCAAATTACATTGAAGATAAATGCAAACAATTCTAAGGAAATTACTTCATTTCTTTAATGGATAAAGAGTTAATGATTCAACCGTAACTTTTCCCTTTATTATTGTTGCGAATTTTGCGCCCATCGAAAGAGGCAATATCACCGTTCATAAGTTCAATCCAATAATTTCGAAGGTAAGACTCGTAACCAATTTAAATCTTCTACGGAAAATTAATACAAGTAACTTCAAGACTTAATCAATAAGCTGCTCTATCTCCTATTGAATTTCAACGATATTGGATCCATCTATGAACTTGACTTGGGTAACACCAGACTTAGTTTCAAGATCATAGACCACTCACAAAGCTTTCAAATCCAGTAACCATAAGATGGAAATCTATAGATATCACCAGAATTATAATATTAGAATCAATAATTTCATTGGGACAATAAGTTGTGTCACAATGGCATAGGTGTTAAGTGAGATCGTATGAGCGGTGCCTTAAAAATATACCCCATTTTAAGGTCCACGATCAGGTTCCCCCATAATCTACATTACTTGTAAGAAGTTCAATAAGGTACATTCATCCTTTCTTGTCTACTACAATCTAGTGTTGTTTGTACGTAATATTATTATATATATCTCGAACCCAATATAATCGAGTTACGAACATATCAGGCAACGACTGTGAGGATCAATTGGTTTCAGAAATTTGGTATATGCAAATCCAAAACCTCTCTTTCGTTATCTGGCACAGGTGCCCGTCTTTCAAATATACACTCAAAATCAATCAAAAATGTGGTCAATACCTCCAACGAGATATTCAATGTGGGTACAAACACAATGCAAACGTTCCGCAAATTCATTCTATTGCTATTGCTTTCCGCTATGATCAGTCTCAAGAATTTGAAAATGACATAACATAAATCCAAATTAATTTGCCCCACATTCTCTTCCATGAAATCTCTAAAAATCGTTGCAAGTGAAGAGGCTGGAAGTCCCTTGTTGTGAAGAATGACCTGGTTCAAATGATTGTAAGCATGTATCCCCATAACAGGATTGGGAAGCTCTCTTAAATATGCTTTGAATAACCCAGCAACTGTATGCATATCGGGCTTAAGAGGTGATTCAAATAAGTCAATATCGAATCGAGAATTGAATTGATCCTTTAATTGCCGAATGGTTGATGCCGACCCACTGAGTCGAAAAATACCTTCTTCATAAATAGCTCCTGTTTTGGTGAGATAGTCTAAACACCTATAACAAATGCTGGGAATATTCCGGCCATAGTACGGATGATGCGATAAATTGAAACTTTCTTCCACATTTCTCCCGAAAATTGCTTTGGTAACCCCTTCATCCAAATTCAATTGATCAAGATATTGTTGCATCTCATTGGCCCCCAGTGATGGGGTGATTGGTGTATGAACTGCCATATTTCCAGGACTGATATATGGCATTTGTGTTGGATGCTGGTCCATTCCATTGGTGTTATAATTATTATAATTATTATAATTATTGTTATTATAGTTGTTATTATAATTGTTATCATAGTTGTTGTTGTTATTATAATTGATTTTGGAGTTGATAATGTTATTGCTATTATTATTGTTATTGTTAATTTGGTTTGGTTCATCATTTCTTCTGAATGGAAAGTATCTCTTTTTTTGCTTCTTTATCTGTTCTGTGATGACTTCATCAGAATGTGCAGAAACTTGATCCAGTATCAGGGGTATCTCTTCTTGATATTCATATCTACTGCTTGGAGATTCCACCACTTCTTCTGCGTTTGCCTGTTCATTGTATGCCAAAAGTATGTCCACCCAATCATCCCTTTCTTGATCGGATTCAGCACAGAAAAAGTGTTTTGGATACGAATTTGACAACTTTGTGCGCTGGGATTCCATAATCAAAAACGCATGTCTATATCCTTTATCTTCAGCAACTGAATCAGAAGATTGCCGACCAATTTGACAATTTTTCAATTTGATATGTTCGACCAATGGACCTCCAGGAACTTCATAAATTTCCAACGAAGGTCCATCCACTTGGCACCATCTGACTTTCCAACTTGTACCCAAACCCTTATATCTACGAATTAAAAATCCTTCCTTTTTAGCCCCACTTTTATAGTCATCTAAAGGATTGACAAAATCGAGTGATAAATACCGACAAATTCGATAAAGAACCATTTGAGGAATATGCGGCATAAGAAAAATGGTGTTGAAATAGTTTTGTAACCCTATTCTTCTCTGGTCTATTTTCACAGGTGAAGTAGATAAAAATAATGCTTTTTCTGGGATAGCAGGAAGACCAAAGTATTCAACAATTGGTCTGATCTCCCGATCAAATGCCATAAGTTGAGTATAAGTTTTACGAATTCTCCACATCTCCTTACCGCTAGCACGGTCAGTTATGACTATAGTAATGTTGGGGTCGTCAGATCGTTTGGCACTCAAACTGTGCACGGTGATGGTGCTATGTACCACGATATCGATGGTTTGGAAATCTTCTGGTTTAATAAATAATATGGTATCATCCTCCTCTTGTTTGGGAGTTTGTAATACTTGAAATGAGCTTTTGGCACTGGTAACCGTCCCACCACTACCGGTAGTTTGTAATCCAGGTCTATCAATACTAGGGGTTTTCAATAACTCCTCATCTTTGGTAAAATGGGCTTTGCTTATGCCATCAGGAGTCAGGGGAACCTTTACTTTGTTGTCACTGTGCAGGTACTCTGTAGGAGAAAGAACTTGGTTACTGAATTGAGAAGTGGGTTGTGTTTGAGGGGTATCGAATTTTCCAGTTACTGCCGAAGAAGCAATTGACGCTTGATCTTCATTTACCACGGGTGATCTTAAAGATTCGGAAAAGGCTATGTTGGAAGGAGATTCCAAGGTCGCCTCTTTGCGGTGCTTTTCTTGTTGTTGTAGAGTTGGAGGCAATTTAATTCTTGATTTATAAGACAGGAAACTGCTAGTACTCTGGTTTTTATTCTGGGAATAGCCCACTTTGTTGATCTGCAGATCATTTGCACTCTGGTTGGACCTGATTCTGGTAATGTCATGAGACTGATTACTCTTAATACTGATGTAACTATCATTCACGGCTGATTCCACCAAGACATCGTGGGCTTGTTGGAGACGTTTAGGTTCTTCGTCGGTGCTAGAGGATAATTCTGGTGTATTAAGGCTCGATCTGACATCATTTGTAATCGAGGCTGATTTGGGGAGTTCTGCAGTCGATAAGCTGGCTCTTGAGATATCCATATCGGAGGACTCTGCCAAAGGAGTCTTATCAGAGGTATCGTTAGACAGATGGTCTGGTCTTGGGTCTGAAGTAATATGCGTGGTTTGAATGGTGTCACCCACGGGGTCGGGGAAACTCTTGGGATCTTGTTCTGGCTGGGGGGAGTTTCTTCTTCTTCTAGCGGATCGTAAGGGGATTCCCACTTCTTCTTTGGGAGGGATTTCAATGGTAAGAGCAGGGGGATTCTGAGTGTTCTGAGTGTTCTGCGTATTTTGAGAGTTTTGAGTGTTCTGCGTATTTTGAGAGTCCTGGGCATTCTGGGCATTCTGGGCATTCTGGTTGGTGTTATGATTAATATTTTGAACTGCAGGGTTTGGCGGAACAGGTGAAGTTGGAGTGATTGCTGAAGATGCAATAGGTGGAGACGACGTAGGAACGGGCGAGCGGGGGGAGTTTAAAGAAGGCTCTGGGACCGGTGGCTTCTTTATGGGCAGCACGGCCAGATCCCTATTCAATATAGAACGAAGCTCCTTGATTTCAAAAAGCAAAAGGTCGATGTAGTCCTTATCGGATATTTCACTTCGATCAAAGCTGGGGTGAGACGGGGCGAGCGTTTGAGTCCGGCGTGGCGACCTGGACGGTTTGACGGCAGTGGTAGCAGTTTGTACGGCGTGGAGTAGCTGGGGATGGGCGTGACTTGCCGTTTCCCCCATGTTGATGTCTGGGGACGGGAGGTTGGGGGTGTCCAACTGCT
The DNA here is from genome assembly GCA_030561385.1 of Suhomyces bribrorum. NCBI lineage: Eukaryota > Fungi > Ascomycota > Pichiomycetes > Serinales > Debaryomycetaceae > Suhomyces > Suhomyces bribrorum. Next base: position 17,113 of record JAKTXG010000111.1, on the reverse strand, counting down.
TGGAGATTCCCAACCCTTGGACGTGACGATGGTGGGTGGAATGAGAGTCGGCTCCACCGCTATGGGCTCTATCTTCAAGGAACGTATCCATTCCGGCCCAACTATGCTTAGTGACGGACGTATTGGTGGCTGGCCGATGGTTGGCTTTGGTAACACTATTATGAACAAGTAGCTAGAAAACCTCTCAATCTGGAGAAATGTCTACGCGTTTTGCTAAAAGGGTGTAGATGTGAGGTTGGAACGACCAGTTTAAAGCGCACCCAATTTTCTGGAGGTTTTCTGAAGAGACCAACCAACGGGAGAGGAAAGGTCCTAAAACGGAACCGTACCCGGCTCCATAGTTGCATTGGGGGGGAGGGGGGTCCTCAGAATGTTGTTAGAAGCACAATAGTGGCATCGTCCTTCCAACAAGGGGAATGCTGCCTTGAAACGAATGTGATTTTGAGTCGCAACACCGATTGCAAAAATTGCTCTATCAGGCAAATGCGGCATGCTCATTTCTACAATAGTTGCATGCAAAATGGACAAGAAAGTGGACCACAAATGAACCACAAATGAACCAGACCAGACACCCTTGGATATATAGAAAATACCTATAATAATGTAGGGGGCTAAAGGTTATTGCGGGGCCTGATATGGCATGATTCGGGCATTTTTTGTGGCCAAGCACACCTTGGAAAGTGGTGTATTTCTTTTATTAATACTACTTGCGAGACATATCTTTCTTCGAGGACCGAGAAAGAGGCGGATCGAATCAATTCTAGGCATATTTCTGTTTCCACCATAGTTCGTTATATATATATATATATATATATTGTAGGAGTACTTATCGTCCGCAGAGCCGATTGGGCCGGACCTCAGATTTCCTTGCCTACCATCGGAACCATCTGGCCATGACCCTTTTGGTGTGGAGGGGGACATTTTAGTGTTCATCTGATTCTTTCGCTGGTCTTTTTGAAATATGACCGCGTATGTCTCAATATCTTTCTTTCGTCCTCAGGATCCTTGACCGGACTCTTGATGGGCACTGGCTCCGCAGGTGGCATATATTGATAGATGTAGTTGGCAGGCAATATCGCATTGGGCATCATAGATCTGGACAATTTAATCACCTCGTTTGCCCACACCGTAATATCACTCTGTGGTTTTTTGTACGGAACCCAGTTTTTCTTGCACCCTTTGACAAGTTCTTTCATCACCTGCTCCGTGCCCCATGTTTGGTTCCATAACGTTTCCTCTTCATTATTGAACCCGATCAAATGCGAAAAAATACCCGTAGACAATGCTCCGTCCGAATAGCCCCCTTCTAAAAACGAAACCACCTTCCCACCAGTATGGATCTTGGCCAATTTGACAACGTCTTTGGTGAAAGTTGCATAAAATGATGTTGGAACATTGATTCCGTGTCTTTGCATCTGAGGGCTTTCGTATTCAGACGCATCAAATCCTGCCGATATCACAATCAAAGGCTTGAAAGCGGGAGGAGGCGTGGGTTTCTCTAATGGTTGATTATATAAATGAGGTTTCAAAAGATACTTATTGTACTTTGCAGATTTGGCCAAATATTCCTGATATTCTTGCTCGTATTGCTTTTTTGCTTGATTTAAAAATTGGTTGGCACGGTTAAGAATTTGAACGTATTTTGTTTGATAATGCTTGTAGAATTCATCTTCAGTTTTCCATTCTTGTAAATGGACATTCCAAATATTTAAATCATGATCCATAATACAAGTGGATGCATTTTTGATATTTTCCCGAGTAGCATACCCTAATTCGGTAGGATAAGATTTGATATCATGTAATGAGAAATAGCCAACTTTGGGGTACTTGGCAAATCTTTTGCCATACTCATCTCTGGCAGTATACTCCACTTCGTCGTCTTCTTCTTGTCCGTAATCACCTTGGAACCCCGCTCTTTCCCAGCAAATGTCTTGACTGCCGTCACCATGATGTAAATCGATATCTAAAATAGCACAATGAGTGACCTGATATTTCTCGAAAGCGTACTCGATACCAATTTGAACATTATTTAATAAACAAAATCCGCTTGGTAGACAGGCATGTGAATGATGACCTGGAGGACGAATCACCACAAACACCAAATTATTGTTATTTTCTTGATTTTTGCCATAAAGTGAATCAATAGATGTTTCGATGGTTCCAAGGACCCCTTCGATCGCATTGATGGATTTGGGAGTTAAATAAATGTCACCGGTGTTCCAATCAGACGGTACTTCCAAGTTGTCATGCTCTAATTTTTCGCCTGATTCAAGACATAATTCGATCAATTTCTTGGGCCAATTTTTTCCATGGACTTTCAACACATGACTAGACACAATGGACGATCTCTTTGTGGAGTTCAGAACTTGGTAGAAAAAGGGAAACATAGTCACAGCAGCCGAGACGCCGATACATGCGGCTAAAAGCCGCTGGGGTCTTTCAAATATAGTGGATAAGTAAGATTTGGTGACCCATTTTCTTCCAAATGCGTGTTCAGCAGAATATGGAGATAGCAAGATCAAAGTTTTATCCGTGCTTTTGACGAAGCGAGGCGATTCCTTTTGAATATGGGGGTTGGAGCTTAAGAACTCTTGGAAAGTGCGATTATATTTGGTTAAAGAATAGTCGATCAAAGGAGAGGGTTCAAGTAAATGACGATATGGATCAAACGGATCCGGGCTGGGCGATTTTGAGTGGGATGTCGACGAAGGCACACTGGGGCCGGGGCTGGAGGACTTCGACCCCGAAGGTTCCTTTTGGGTCAATTTGGTTTTCAAGGCCTTTTCCTTGGTCAATTTCTGGGTGGGCTGAAGACTATACCGTCTACGGGACTTGAATTGAGGGATCTGTTCATCTCTGACCTCGTTTTCCTCAAGCTCATCGATGTCCACGATGCTGTGGTCCCGGGTATAGTTGAAGGTGGTATTGTTATTGAGAACAGTATGATCTATGGAGATGTCATTGTCTTCCTCCACGTCATTGGAAGAAGGTCGAATGGTAAGGGTGGTTTCGAACTGGGAGATCAAGGATTCCTCGCTATCATTTTTGGGGATGTCTGCCAGCATCTCCTCCTGCCGTTTGAGGGAGTGAGTTGTGTGATAGCTAAGGCAAAGTGATGGTTTCTGATCCATGTTCCAAATTGTTGGCATTGTTTATGTCACGTGGAGAAGGGATTTGATTTGCTGCAAAAACGCGTTTGGGTGCTGCGAGCGAAGGAAGCCAATAAAAATGTGGGGGTGTATTGGTTCTTGCTGCACCATCATCACCACTTCTGGTGGTTACAAGTGGATGTATCCCGGCATGGCTCGAGGGACCCGGACATACTGGCAGCGGGGCAACCTGTATGTAGCACAGTTACTTTGTTGTAGACAAGAGTTGATGTATGCGATGACGTCATGGAATGGTAGGACTAAAGTGGCCTGGTGAAGTTCATCTATGGTATACGATAAATCAAGCCTCGACCGATGTCCGATTGAGCATCAACAGATTACCAAATGAAGAATCAAATTTGGCCAAAATTGTGCATCACCAACCCCGCCTCGCTGCATCACAAGAATTACCACCTAGGACAACCACACATGACAACCACACAAGGCACCATACAGGTCTTGGCCACATCACCACACACTACCACACATCATCAGACTCCCAACGTGTTCACCAGATATCATCACCAATACGATTCTTAGGGGATATATCACCGTACGTGATCAGTAGGGTCGATGTGTTCACCATATCAGTGGTGTAGCTGTGCTCACCATTTGAGTCTCAATGTGACAGCCAAGCCATGCTTGGTCGTATCACCACAGTGGTGTGGACTACACAAGGCATTCGATGTATATATTACTACGGACCTGGAGCTCTATTAATTCGTGGATCGGGATATCTAACCTAGATCTAGAGGTTCGGGTCAACTAATGGAATGCCATATGGAACATGCTATGATTCAGGGCCCTTTTTCGAACCTAGGTTAATCGATCATTCTCTGATCAGCTTCTCGCTACCAAACAACGTAGGGTTGATGTCTTGGGCCAACCTAGGCGACTCTCCCACATTATGCTTTCTCTTTCTGATGACATTTTCAATAAACGCTTCACCGGCCTTATACGAAGATCTCACCAATGGACCACTGGCAACATAAAGGAACCCCATTTCCAAGGCCTTGTCTCTCCAGTAGTCGAACTTCTCTGGAGTGATGTATTCCACCACCTTCATATGTCTCTTGGTAGGACGCATGTATTGTCCAAAGGTTACCACATCACACTTGATCTCTCTCAAATCACGAAGTGTCTGCATGATCTGGTCATCGGTCTCTCCGAATCCCAACATGATCGAAGTCTTAGTGACCAAAGAAGGTTGTGTTTGTTTTGCTCTGTCCAATATTCCCAACGACTGACGATACGTGGCACGACGGTCTCTGATATGAGGTGTAAGTGCTTCCACCGTCTCTAAGTTATGGGCATACACATCGAGCCCCGACTTGGCCAACACTTCGGCCATGTCGAAATCACCTCTGAAATCTCCACTCAACACTTCCACCAAAATCTGGGGCGCCTTTTCCTTAATCTTTCTTACGGTTTCCGCCAAATGATGGGCTCCTCCGTCAGCCAAATCGTCTCTATCCACCGTAGTCAATACAACGTAACCCAACCCCCATCTGCTAATGGCTTCGGCCGTATTTTCTGGTTCCATGGGATCGGGGGCTGCTGGTTTCCGGTTGGTCTTGACACTACAAAACCGACATCCTCTGGTACATGTATCTCCCAACAACATGATGGTGGCCGTGGCTTCAGATTTCTTACCTCCCCAACACTCTCCAATGTTAGGACACTTAGCTTCCTCACAGACAGTGGATAATTTCAACTCTCTAACATCTTTCTTTAAGCTCTGAAACGACTTACCTTTAGGAATGGGCACTTTTAACCACGAGGGTAATCTTTGCGACCCGTCCCGTCTGGCTGCTTCCAAAGGATCTAACATATCGGATGCTTTGCCACTAACGAAATCCTCAAACGAGGGGCCTTTGTTCATGGCATCAGAAAACACGGTTCTTCTTCTTCTGGGCTTGGCTTCTCCGTCCTTAAGTTCCGGCACCACCGAGTCTACCCCGGTGGCCAATCCACGGTAAAAAGCTCTGGTTGGTTTTACCCCCGAAGATACCGTCGTTATAAGTCCGTGTACTCCTCTCATGGTTCTTTCTTCGACTGGTGAGTGGTAATGAACTATCGGATCATAGTGGAGCTTAAGTTATCTCTTCTGAGAAAACTCGTGCGCGCACCGGGATGACTCGGCGCACTGCGAGTCAACAACGAGTCAACAACGAGTCAATCTTCATACCACATCTCCATAGTATATGCCACCCTCAGTTCTTAATGCCTCCACCTCCACACTTCCCCCCGATTACAACCAGTCTTGAAGCGTATAAATCAACACGTCACGTGCTGACTCTTTCTCGACTAAAAGGATTCTGGATCGGTGATGCTTGAATTTTGCAACTTGCTACTGACACCTTCAATGGCTGCAACAGTACAACCACACAAAAAAAAAAGACGGTGATTGAACTTGATTTTTCTGTGGCCCCATTTTTCATTGGATCCGTAGCTTACACTGTAAGTATCTACATAAATTCGACAATTGTGGTAAATCATTAACTATGAGCTATTTACTGTCCTGGTATTAACGCAGTTCTATAATCGCTGTGGATACTGCAACTCGAGTCCACTTTTTCAAAAAAGGTGGCAGTCAAGAGGGAAAAGACTCTTATCATCGACGGCTCATTCCGGATTTTTGCACCAAACCTCGTTTTTTTTTTATTTTTTTTTTTTTTTTTTAAGGCTGGGTGCTTTTATGAATGGATACTTGACTCTAAAATTTTGGTAGGTGGATGCACAAAAAATAGGGCCAGCTGATGACTGGGTGCTAGAATATATTTAAGTGGGACTAGACTTATAACAATCTGTGGATTTCATCATCTTTGAACCCATCCAAGTTATCCAAATTGGACCACCATTTGAACAAGAAAGTATCACAGATCAACTTGAACCATGGGGTGAAAATCAAGTTTTTGTCTTTAAACATTTCCCTTAATTCGTCCGCATCAACGTATTTGTAATCCTTGACTTCGTTGTAGTTGGCATCAACAGTGATATTGTTCTTGGTCTTTAAAATTAAAATATAGTCGATTTCATGTTCCCCCCACTTGGTTGAATCGGCAGAAGCAGACTTATAATGGATTCTCGTCAAATATGTAAAGTTGCTGATTGGAGCATCATTAGCAGGAATCCCTAATTCATGATCAAGTTTTCTTTGAGCAGCCACTTTAGCACCGCCAACTGCATTAGACAAATCATTGACATCATCGGAGGATCCAGGCACCACTCCCAATTCAGATGGAACGCATAATGGGTGGGAGCAGCAGGTGTTGGTCCACATACCTGGGAAAGTGATTTTTTCATCGGCTCTTTGTTGTAACAACAACTTTCCATCTTCATTGAAAAGAAATACCGAAAATGCTCGGTGCAACAACCCACGGTCGATGTTGCTTAACAAATGACACAACTTCTTGGTTCCAGCTCCGATGGGCTTGTCGTCATTGTCCAAAACAATGCACAACTCGTCCATTAATTTGATCTGTTCTGAATCATGTCCATGTAAGGCATCATCGTGGTCGATGGAATCAGATGAGGCAGAAGTAGGAATTCCGGAGATTTTCTTGAGGGGAGTGACGTCCGGCCACTTGCTCAAGATGTCCTGCGCAGAAAGGCTGGCCACAAGGTTGGAGTATTCGGTCATGGCAGTAGTTGTTATTTAGATGGGAAATACGATGGCCATTTTTTTAGTCGTATAGACATGTGCCTGTCTGCAGGAACGGCACCTTCGTTTAGCAGACCAAATAATTACCAAATCACGCGGCTACGATCTAAGCATAATAGTCGTAGTTTGAGGTGGATTGATGGGTTTGGGGATTGTCATGTATGGATGTGGCAATGTATTTTTGAAAGGTTTGATTTTCACAAATTTCAAAAAAAAAAAAAAATTTTTCAATTCTTCATGTTTTTCATATTTATGATTTTTATCTCAATCGGTATTTTTGCAGCTATCACTTCCATACCAACAGATGTATGGACAGTTATACCAGGAAGACGCACTTACACTTACGCCGAAGTGTGATGGTTAGTGAATGAGACGGCTTATGGCGGCCAGGATCGGCTACAACCGGTAAAACTGACCATTGTCACTACAATAGTCCGACACATCACCACTATACTCCCATGGTGCGGGGCCCTGGTTATACATGTTCTCAGGGTCCTACCTATGGCGAAACCTAAAACCGTTGGGGAACGTGGCCTAGGCCATTCCTCCAGTCTTGAGGCGTCAGTATCTAGGGGTGTTTTTCTGTACTGCCTCGGGCCATTAGCACACCAAGTTGCAAGTTGCAAGTTGGTGGTTGCTTTGGCAAAACCCTCACATCAGATCGACAGATCTGTCTCAAAGTAGTGTAAATAGTAGTAGTGTAAGTAGTGAGTAGATCACCTCTACCACCACTACCAGATCTACCAGATCTACCAGATCTACCACGAGCTATACTTCTACATCACCATTAAGTCTCCCTACGCCCACACATGCTCGTTTTTTCCCACACGCCTAAGCCCTTGAGATCAATCGGGATCAACACCGATCTTGTTCAATAACAGATCTGGCCCATTTGGATGTTGGCTGTGGAAAAAAAAAAAAAAAAGTGCCTTCACAAAGTGCCTTCACAGTGGCCCTTTCTAGCATTGTACGAGTCCGTTGCCGTAATTCCTTAACCATCCCATTCCCCCTTTTGGTCAAAGATTCAAAATCCAACATCCCAAACCTTCCACAACCTTCCACAACCTTCCACGTCTTCTCGTCCTCTGTCGCTGGCTTTCTTCACTTATCGCACAACTCCATTTTTCTCCATTTTTCCGCACCTTGACAGTGGCTCAGTAGGCGAGGCTTGGTTGGTTCACGCCCGAAGAATTTTTCACTTTGCTGGCATTTACACCAAACTTTCTACATACACACCTATTTTATCGATTCTTAGAACCATGGCTGATATTTCCAACTCCACCAACAATGGTAACGCCAACAGACGTTTCATCAAGCGTCCCGACGACTCGGCCGTCAACAAGCAAATCGAAGCTCTTAGAGCCGAGATGAACAAGTTGGAGTTGACTTCCAATGAACTTGCCAACCAAATCCAAAAGGTTCAAGTCGACCAAAAGGTTTTTGACAGACGTAACGAGTTGCAGGCTCAATTGAGGAGCATCATTGCCCAGCAATCCACTTTCAAGAACGAAAGAAACACCATCAACGATCAGATCAAAAATGTCGAACAACAAATGAAGAAGAAAATCGCTGAAATCCAACAACTTACTTCCAAACACTCGTTCAAGAATGCCAACGAAATCGACCAACGTATTGCTTACTTGGACAAGTTGGTGGACAACGGAGACTTGAAATTGGCCGACGAAAGAAGATACGTCAAAGAAATGTCTTCTTTACGTAAATTAAGAAAGGATTTCGATGGTGTTGAAAAAATCCAAGCCCTTATTGATGCTGACAAGACCAAGATTGCCGAATTGAAGGGTAAGATCTCCAAGCTCCAAAACAAACAAGTTCAAGAAGAATTCGAAAAGGTTCAAAAGGAATTGGATCAAATCAACTCCTCCAACAAGTCCACCTTCTCTAAAAAGACCGAATTGATCAAAAAGAGAGATACCATCAGAGCCGAAAAGAACTCCAAATATGAACAAATCAAGAAGTTGAGAAGTGATTTGGACGCTCAATTCGCCAAGTTCAAACAAGCCATGGCCGATGAACAAAAGAAGAGAGACGAGGAATACAAGAATAAGCGTGCTGAAGACAAGAAGAAAGAATTAAAGGAAGCTGCTGAAAAGCAATTGGCCGAAGCTTCTATTCCTGCATTCACCGAGGAAATAAACTCCATCCATAACTTGTTAAAATACTTCGATCCATCTTATGTCAAGCCAGCTCCAAAGCCAGCTGTATCTAATGGTAAGTCTATTGCTCCAAACCATAACATCAGAGTTGTTGAAATGCCAAGTGATGTTGTTATCATTAAGAAGGAACAAGAAGACTTTGTTGCTGGTTCTAAGGGTAAGAAGTCCAAGGGTAAGAAATCCAAATCTAAGAAGTTCACTGTTGACCCAGAAATTATCATTTCTTTGAGTGACTTGAGCATTCCTTTCCCTCCAAGTGAAGACGATGTCCCAGAAACTATCAAGATCTTGAAGGAAACCTTACAAGCTTTAGAGGAAAAGCAAGAGGAACAGACTGAAATCAACATCGAAAGAGCCAAGGCTAGAATCGAAAAGTTCAAGGAACAGGAAGCCCAAGAAGAAGAAGAAGAAGAAGAAGAAGAAGAAACCCAAGAAGAAGATTAGTTCATACCAACTATCAACCCTATGAATGGGAAGAAGGAAGGTACTCCAACCATTAATTTACTCCGTGGGTTTGCGGGTATCTACATAAAAAATGTAAAAAAATTTCATTGTTGGTGAGTATAATAAACGGACCATCCAGCCAGCAACTGGTAAGTATTTAGACAAATAAACTGACATTTCTATATCGTTGTAAGAGATTAAATTTCTCTATTTGCCAGGAAATTGACCTGGAAGAATGACTTCAGAACACAGAGGAAAGTCACTCAAAGTCTTTGCAAAGATCATGGGTGATTTATATTGTTAGTGGTGGAAGTTGTAGATGTTGAAAAATAACCGACTATTATGTAAAATTGGATTCTGTTCTCTCAAAAATCTAATAATGAGCCTTTCAAGAATTTATAAAAAAGAGTTATTTGCTGGTCGAGTATGATACTTCGAAATGGATTATTCTACTCCTAGAGGCATTCAACTACTTCATATACATTTTTCTATTTTCTTTTCTCTCTTCGTCTTAACTTTTCGCAGCCAGGTGGGACAGACCCAGGTCAATAATCCTGGCGTGGTACTAACTAATATGAATAGAAGGGAAAATGTTCTAATACGTCGTGATAATCCCAGTTGAGTACGAGTATATTTTGAGAACCTGGGTGTTTTACACAATTTTCAGTCGAAGCGTGTTTATTGTACGAAACAAAAAGTAAAAAAAGCGAAATCCGGACCTAAAAAAAAACCAAAAAAAAACCAAAAAAAACACACAGAGAAGCATCAGCAAAATAATGAGTACAAACTATCGTTCTTTAGAAGTGCCCACTTCAAGCATTGGCCGTTAGCTATAGTGAATTTATGGAAACCTACTATTTTGCACCCACCTCTGCGTGTCGCACACGACCTCATGAGGAAATTTCAATTTTATCATCCATCATACAAACCTACCAAATACCATGGCCAAGAGAACTGCTGAAGAGGTGACTCGTGCCACCAAGAAACCCAGCAAGAGTGCACCCAAAACTCCGATCTCAATCTGTATTCCGTCGACCGTTATTTCGTCCAAAAATGCTTATAATCTAGAACAAATCACCAATATAGCTTATCAGATCGCCAAAGCAGCCACTATATATGATGTTACCGAAGTGGTGGTGTTGGAAGTCGCCGATGCAAAAGAAGACACAGCAAAAGCGGTACAAATGGCCGGGTTAAAGGGAGGAAAGAAGATGAAGTTCAATTTTGACGATGAGGAAATTGTTGAAGAGACTCCACAACAAGCTCCAACACAAGAAAAGAAGGACTTGGGACCTTCGTACCTATTGGCTAGTTTGTTACAATTTTTCGTTACTCCTCCATACCTTGTAAAAAGCATTTTTCCTTCGGAACATAAAACTATATTGAAACAATTCAAGTATGCCTATAAATTACCCAAAATCACCACCTTACCATTTATGAGTAACAATAATGTTTTCAAGGATTTCAAAGAAGGAATGACGATATCTCGGGAAACGCCCAAAGTGATGAGCAAGAAGTCCAAAGTCAAAGCAGCCAAGAAGATCGCTGTCACTCGTTATGTTAATATTGGAGAAGCAGAGCCATTGGAATTGAGCATCAAGAAAGAAATCCCTGTGAATTCTAGAGTCACCGTAGATATCAAAAATAAAACCATTGTGTCACCAGCCGAAGCATATGGAGTAATGGGGAATAAGTCATCGTTTGGATATTATATTCGTATGTGTAAGCGTTTCAGTCAAGTTTTCACCGAAAGTTCAGTGCCTGAAGGTTACAGTTCCAGTGTTTATGTGCATAGTGATGATTATTTTTCCAGTAATGATAAAATCGAAGATATGAATAAGATCCAGCTGATTAAGGGAACCGAAGGTAATGTTTTGTTGGTGTTAGGTAACTTTAATGATTTACAAAGAAGTTTTGATGCTGATAAGATGAATTTACAGGGAGTCGAGAGTGTTGGACAAATGTTTGATGGAAAATTGGAGGTTCCAAATGGGGTCAGAACCGAAGATGGGTTGATGATAGCGTTGGCACAATTAAACAATAGCCAATAACCAGAAAAGGGCCGAACTTTCAGTCTTTAATAGCATTTATCCATGAGTTTTTCAACCAGTTCGATAGTAATAGAAGATGCAAAAATCACTTGTGCAGAGTAATTACTGGTAAATTGACAATTGGTGGTCGAATGCGGGATTGTCTGGGGAATATTGACGATGTAGATTAGATATAGACGTAATAAATCACATCAAGTGTCTGATGGGACATGTAATAGGAACAGCCATATGGCCACAAGCATAATTGGGTTGGCTTTATATATCAATTGATAAGTTGGCACTCGAGCCATATTCGATGTGACGGGACTCGATAGCTAAATATTTAAGGGCTATGGGACATTGTAATGTGTTGTAGTGACTCTTGAAATTATTTATCTGAGTAGTTGAAAACTGAGCACCCCCAGTCAATTTATTAGATCACTGGACATGGATGAATATATATATATATATATATAACTGAGGACTCAAAAAATAACCATGCGACTGGATCTGTTGTGTTGTTGTAGATGAATGGCTATATCTACATTAGCATTTGACTCGTCGAGCTTATCACTTACCATTTTTGTTACCAATTTTTCAGATGACGGGGTTATTAGATATACTGATAACTCACTCAAGGGATTTTATTAGGAAGGTATCACCCATATTATAGTCACGTCGTCGACATCATAGTCGGTTCTGTTCAGCTTCTTCCCAAAGCTAAAAAAACCCTACAATGTACACAGCTTATTACTAACCATTTGCACCCATTAAATTTTAATAGAGACAATGCATGAGATTGTACCTGGCCACAATAACCACGAGCCAATTAGTGAAGAGATCAAGAATGTCGCTAGCCTTCCTAATTAGGCGAACTGCGGCCACCAACACCCTTTTGGTCACCCCAGTACTAACAACCATTAGGGGCCCGGCATCAAAATTTTTTTTCCACCACCGATCATTTCTGTTGTTGTCCCTCCCCCGCTCCCAATTGGGTATAGTTGGCATTACCTGTTTCGGAAACATGCAACACTCAAAATTGGACCTATACTCAACCCTCCATCAACTAGGGGTCAAAATAAGTCGGGATTACCCGAGGAAAAAGGAACGAAACCCCGTGACCGGCGGCCCGTGACCTGCCCGTGACCTGCCCCTCCCCGACCATACCACCTTTTCTCATGGTTTGCCCATAGCCGTTGTCCTGGCCTCTCCATCCCACCTTTGCTAAGTCCTAAAAATAGCGTTCTAGAACAAACGAAAACACTGCACAAAAAAAGAATTTCTCATTTTTCCACTACTAAATACCCGTACTGCACACAAGCCCCTAGCTCACCTGGTGCCATATATTTTGGCCCTCAGTCCAAAATTGACCACTCTCTTTTTCCCAAACCCATCCACTCGTTACGATGCAATTCAAATACTTAGCTGCCATCGCCGCCCTTATCGGATCCACCACCGCCATCGGTGATGTAAGTGTGCCTATTTAAAGTCGCCCAGCCGCCCAGCCGCCCAGCCGCCCGAACTTCCACTAACTTTTTTCTTTCTAGCTTGCCTTCAACTTGGGTGTTAAAGACAACAATGGTAACTGTAAAACCTCCAATGAATACGAAGCCGACTTCAAGAACTTGCAGTCGCAATCCAAGATCGTTAAGACCTACGCCGTCTCCGACTGTAACACCTTGCAAAACTTGGGTCCTGCTGCTGAAGAAGCCGGGTTCCAAGTCATGTTTGGTATCTGGCCAAATGACGATGCCCACTTCCAAGCCGAACAAGATGCTTTGAAGACTTACTTGCCATCCATTTCCGTTGACACCGTCAAGGTGTTCACCGTTGGTTCTGAAGCTCTTTACAGAAAAGATATCACTGCTGAAGAGTTGGCTGACAAGATCTCCACCATCAAGAGTCTTTTGCTGAACATCAAAGACAAGAACGGTAAGTCCTACAGCAGTGTCCCAGTCGGAACTGTCGACTCCTGGAACGTCTTGGTTGACGGTGGCTCTCAACCTGCCATCAAGGCTGCTGACTTTGTGTTTGCCAACGCCTTCTCCTACTGGCAAGGTCAAACCATGAACAACGCTTCTTACTCGTTCTTCGATGACATCATGCAAGCTTTGCAAACCATCCAAACCACCAAGGGCTCCACCGATATCGATTTCTGGGTCGGTGAAACCGGATGGCCTACCGATGGTACTGCTTTCGAAGCCTCCCAACCTTCCACTGACAACGCCAAGCAATACTGGCAACAAGCCATTTGTGCCATCAGAGCTTGGGGTGTCAATGTCGCTGTTTTCGAAGCTTTCGATGAAGCTTGGAAGCCAAACACTTCTGGTACTTCTGACGTTGAAAAGCACTGGGGTGTTTGGGATGCTAACAACAACGTTAAGTACCCACTTGAATGTCAATTCAACTAAATTTAAATCGAATTCGAAATCATTCGTCCGATTTATTGTTGAGTCGCCCATTTTTCTCTCATTATCATCATTTTCATTTCATTGAATACCCTTCAAAATGCAGATTGCAATAAAAAAAAATTTTTTTTTTTATACCTTCGCCGTTACCACCACAATAGATTACCTTATAAAAAACGAATCCTTCAATGGGAACGGATTTGATCGATTGTTTTGAATATCTTGTTTACGGCTCTTTACGAATGCTATCGTATCTATATATTTTTATGATTTCTAATATATGATGATTCATTCGTCTACTACAACACAAATAAAAATAAAAAAAAAAAAACCAAAAAAAACCAAAAAACAAATTAATTTCGTAATAAATATATTAATATGATTATGTAAATATTATGATCCCACGACCCACGATTTCCAAGTTTATAAATTATATACAGCGTTGAGTGATCTACCCTCGAAAATGATTTAAAAATTAGTTCTAGAATGATTTGATGATCAAGGTTTTAAGTCATGATCTTGAGATGACAAACTGGCACTGACTTTAGTTTCTTGACCTTCAAGTGCTTGTGAACTCTTTTCAGCATCTTCATCGGTGCTCTTTTCAGAATCTTCAGCTTCAGGTTCCTTTGGTGGTTCTTTCTTTCCACCCATATCTGCGGTAGGAAGTCTCTTATTGGTGATGAAAAAAGATGCAATGAATGAAATGGATGCAAATCCGATACCCATGTAAAACACATTATTGATTGCTTTCATGACTTGTGTCTTGACAAATAATTGAGCTGGGGCTGATAATGTAGCGATAAAACTATTATCGGAAGTCAAAACCTTGACGGGGTATTTGGATAATTCTTGAACGATTGCTTGATTGGTTTCAGTTGCAATGGCTTTATTATAAATATTCAGTAAAGATGAAGCGTAGACAGTATCAGCCAAATCAGCAGCAATGGAACTTGCAATGGATCTTGAGAAATTCAAAAGACTGATGGTCAAAATAGTAGATCCAGGAGTCTTTGGAGCACTGACTTGAGCAGCCATAATACATGGTTGCATGTTAAGACCAGCAGCCACCCCAATAATAATTAAAAGACCGATTTGGGCCGAACTTGAAGAGTCAACCTTGAGCAAACAAAGTAATCCAGCTCCAACAGGGGCAAGAGTACTTCCAACAAGAGCCACAATCTTGATATGTCTGGTTTTTTGGATAAAGACTCCCGATAAAGCCGAGGCAATAACCACTGAAATAACGGTGGGAAGTAAATGAAGACCTGAACTTAAAGCACTCTTTTGATGAATCACTTGGAAATAAATAGCCAAATAAATCATGGATGCAATGAAAGTAGCGAAAGCACCAGAAGCACAGAAGAAACATGCCAAAATTTGAGGCACCTTGACAATATCACAGGGCATAAGAGGATATTTGGAGAAACCGAAGTTCCAAATACCGAAGGCAACAAGAGTGGCAAATCCAAGCACGAAGCAAAGAATCACCGCAGCCGAATTCCATCTATAATCAACTCCACCAAAAGTTAAAGCTAATAAGAAAACCACACATCCAGCAATCAATAAGAAAGTTCCAATATAATCGAAAGTCTTTAATTTTTCTTTGAGATTACCCTTTGGCATAGGAGGTCTAAAGGAATAAACAAAACAAACAGTGGCGAGGCCACCAATTGGAAGATTGATGTAAAAAGCCCATCTCCATGTGACATGGGTAGTGAAGGCACCACCAATGACGGGACCCAAGACCGACGCCACTGCAAACACAGCAGACATCACGGCCATACCAATGGGTCTTTTATGGATAGGAAGGATTTCGGAAATAATGACAAACACCATTCCTTGAACCCCAGCAGCACCAATACCAGCCAAAACTCTACCCCCGATCAAAATGTTCATATTGGGAGCAAGAGCACACATTAAAGAACCGGCTTCGAATAATATGATAGCCACCACCATACTGTATTTTCTACCAAGAATCATGGAGATTCTTCCAAATGGTTGAATGAAAACCGCCATAGTCAATAAAAACCCTGAAGATAACCAACCCACCTTTTCAAAAGCATGGAATTTGTTCCCCACGGTGGAAATAATAGTACTAACAATAGTTTGATCCAAGGCCACCAAGAACATACAAAGGAAAATCGAAATAAAGCAAATGGTCAATTGCATTCCATGAAGATATTGGTCTTCTCTAGTGGTCCCATCACCAGCATCACTCTCAATAAACTTCTTATCAATACCATCTTTTAAAGGAGCTTGAGACTCACTGTCAATTGCAACAGGAGCCTCGGATTCAATCTGTGTTTTTGACATCGTCAATGAATTTTGGGTGCAAAAGTTAATGTGAATTTTACAGGAAGTCTATACATATTTATACATATCATATATATTACTCACCTTTTACCAAAGGCAATTTTTTTTTAAGTAGGATAATACCAAAACGGTAACGGGTATGCAACTATTTTATCAATGATTTTGCAGGTTAGCGTACGGTAATAGCGCTCATCGATTCTTACATACAGTCTTTTCTAAATTACTTCAAACCGAGCACCGGAATTGTTTGTACCCCCGGAACAAATTAGTTCATAATAGTGACGGGAATTATTCGTGATAGAGGCGGACAAGTATTCAGACTACAACAACCCATATCGTACATAACAACGATCATTTTGAGGGATTTATATAGCCAGGATGTATTGGTAATCACTCTTATTTATATTAGTAATCACAGAAGTGGTATTTTGCAATTGTAAAATCACTATAAATAGGGTGGATTTCCTATTCTATGTGATCATTAACAATATATCTCTATATACAATTATCAAGGACAAAAAAAAAAATAAAAAAATGGATTTAAAAGCAAAAAAATTAGAAAAAGGTTTTGTTGATGGTCTTGGTAATCGGTTTGACTTGGAGCCTGATGAGATGACTCTTGAGTGTGAGATTTCTCCTTTAGAAAATTGTTTTAGTTACAGTGATTTTAAAAGGATCATCAATTCCGATGAGGATATGGAGATTGAAAGTGATGTAGCTGATATTGATGTAGCTGATAGTGATGTAGCTGATAGTGACGTAGCTGATATTGACGTAGCCGATAGTGACTTAGAAAGCCCTCAACTGTATAACAAAGCAAAAAGGGGTTCATACAGATATTATCCTGAAGCAATTAAAGAAAGGTTTTGGCACTTGGTAATCGAGGAAGGATGCTCAGTTTATAAGGCTGCAAAATTGAATGATATCA
>JAKTXG010000110.1:0-41478 GCA_030561385.1 Suhomyces bribrorum | reverse complement strand
GATTACCTGTCAATTCCAATTATACCATACCCACGAGAGGCACCGTGGTCAACCAAGTACGGCTTTGTTTCACTACAGCCCTCGGCAACTATACCCGTCACCCAGGTATCTAATATGTAATTCTTTAATATAATAAGTGTTGAAAAATTACAAGCTAAGAGGTGACTTTGTGGGGATATTTTCTTTCTACCGAAGTGTCTCTTCGTTGGTACTACCAGTCTAGCTTCTCTGTAGTTTCTGTCACTATTGTCGCACCGTTCCTCGGCATTAGTCCCTGCTTCATGCACTGTACCTTTTGACGTAGGGGCTTATCAAGAAGTCGTGCGCGGAACTCGTCCCTTATCAACGTGGTACAGCTATAACCAGTATAAAAGAACACCCAAATCCTCCAATTCGTCCAATTTCTTCAAAAAAAAACATCAATTATGAAGGTCAGCCCAATTTCAACTCTTTTGGGTTTGGTCATCCTTGAAAAAACCTCGGCATTACCTCATCCACAACAGGTCATTCCTTTTACTGACATCTTCAAAAGGAAGTCAGTAGCGCCATCATGTCCTGTGGATTCACCAATCTCGTGTTCAACTGGTGGAGGTAATGACGACAATGTTTGCTGCTATGAATCGCCTGGAGGAATTCTTCTCCAAACCCAATTCTGGGATTATAACCCAGCAGTAGGTGCCGATGACGCGTTCACATTACATGGACTTTGGCCCGATAACTGTGATGGTAGTTATGAACAATTTTGTGATAGTTCTCTTAACATAAAAGGTGATGTTAGGTCGATCATTGTTGATCAATTCAATGACCAGGCCTTGTACGATTTGATGACGAAAAATTGGAAAAACTTCAATGGCAATGATGAATCTCTCTGGACTCATGAATATAACAAGCATGGTACCTGTATTCGTACTTTGAAACCTTCTTGTTTGGTCGGCGGATCCGATAATGAAAACATTTATGAGTTTTACAAGATCACTGAAGCCTTATATGCCAAGTTACCTACCTACAAATTCTTGACTGACGCTGGTATTACTCCAGATCCAAGCAAGAGTTACACCAAACAACAGATTTCCGATGCTCTTTCCCAAGGTTTTGGTGGTAAGCAGGTATTTTTCAAGTGTGATAGAAGTCATGCTCTTCAAGAAGTCTGGTACTATCACCATTTGAAAGGATCTGTTCTTAGTGAAAACTTTGTCCAGATCGATTCTCTTCAAGGTTCTAGTTGTCCAAACTCTGGTATTAAATGGTTACCAAAGTCTGGTGGTGGTGGTGGTGGTGGTGGTGGTTCTCCTCCAGGCGGTGATCCAACAACCTCTCCAAGCAACCCTACTGGTGCTCCTGAAAATAGCGGTTACATTAAACTCTCCGATCATCCTGGTTGTCTTATCAGTGCTGGTAACTGGTACCAAACGGGGACATGTGCTACCTATAGACTTGAAAGATCTCAATTCGGAGGTTACAACTTGAAGACCTCCAAGGGCTACTGTGGTTTTGATCAAAACGGAGATTTTGCTTGTGGTTCCTCGTATCAAGCCAGCAAGTATCAATTTCAATACGATTCTTCATCGGGTGAAATTTCTTACGGAGGTAAATCAGACTGGTGTTTGGATAATAACAACTCCCATGGAGGAGGAAACCAACTTCAAGTTCCCATAAAATTAAGCGATGGAAATTGTGGTTCTACGTTCAAGTTAAAGCTTCAATAGATAAAAAAAAAATCAAAGATATTCTTTGGCAAAAACAAAATAGCGAGAGTTGTGTATCTAGCTTTTTGCCCCAAAATATGCAACCATCCAATTACAAAACACAAAAATAATGTGATTATTCAAGATATCCATTACCATCTATAAAAAATTATTTATGCCACAATAAAAGTTTCATTATGCTTTTTGGGGGTCTTTGTCCATGGACAGGCATTTGATTCGTACAACGTAGTACTTGCTTCTCAACGACGAGCCATCATCGAAATGTCCGGGGACCTTGATGATTCTTTCTGATCTGGAAGAGTTTCTGTCGTCGTTGTTTTCGTCTTTCTTAGGCTCGTCTGTTATTTCTTCTGCTTGGTCCTCTTTTGGACCCTCTTTTGGACCCTCTTTTGGGTCTTCTTTTCCTTCTCCTCCTTCTTTAGAAACTTCTTTCTTTTCGTCACCCTCACTTTCAGATCCAGTTGCACTATCAAGATCATCACCAGCAACTGGCGTTTTCATTCGGGAGTATATTGCGCCTGGAACGAAATCGTTACCTCTATTTGTGAACATATAGTCGAAACCGACCCTCAGGGAAACTGGTATCACGGTATAGGTGATTAAAAAACCGGCAGTAATAACTCCTAAGAACCAATTGAAAAAGGAGAACGCCACTAACGTTCTACCCATGCTGCATAAGGACTTAGAGCTACTGCCAGTTGCATGGCCATGAAAAGCTGAGCACCCTCCAAACAGCAGGAACTGGTCGACCATTAATGCAAATGCAAGAATCCAAATCCCAACCATAAAAAATTCCATGGTAACTGCCACCATATTTGGAATAAATTTTAATATTGCTGGGATAAGTATGATAAATAAGTATATTAGAGTGATTGTTGAAATCGCAAGCACTCCGTCAACCTTTGGTAGACTGACTGGTGACTGACTTATTAATGCAATGCTTACCATGAAAACGATGGCAGTTATCGATAAATGGAGAAGCCGGAACCATAGTGAAATCGCTAATGAGCTTACCATGAATGAAATTATCAAAGGGTACTAGGACCCAGTCAATAGGTGATGGAACTGAGAAAAGTCTTTGTACGGTAGAAAGTTGAATGAAATTTTAAAAAAAAATATTACACGTCGTAATACGTAGCTTCTGTGTGCCCCCTAATAAAACAGGTTGATTGACTTGACCAACTAACAAGTATTCTTATCCATTCAGATAAACCAAGTGTCTTATCAAGTGGAATAATGGTTGCGAAATGTCAAAAAAAAAAAAGTGTTTTGACAGCAGATTATCGATATATAAGAGAAGGGGTTAGTTACCCCAACAAAAGCGTCCTCGACTACCGGATGGATGACGCAGAATGCTATACAAATCATTATATATAGCATTCAGAAGGTGTGCCTATTGTGGATTAAATTACTCGCATAATTATGTGCATGTTGCTCGTTGATCCTACCTAATCTAGTAGTGATTAGACGAGATTGTTAATATAAGCCCGCCCCGGTTATTGAAATGACAACGTGATAGCCGGATTGTGAAGTCGAAATTCAAAAGTCTATCTCACCAAAGTTATCAGATATTATTGCTTCGACAGTACGTGTATTAGAGTCTTGAGAGTCCAGCCATCCGATTATCTACCTATAAATCAGAATATATCCTCGGCTCAACACAGTACATAAACAATTTTGGACTGGTTGCAGTGCAAGTACTCTGAACGCCACTATTATCTCGTCGTTAAGACCAGAGCTTCTGATTCTTCAGTGTTGCACAAGTCAAATTGACACAGGTGAAATGGAAGCTTAATTTGCACCAAAAATATGCATGAGACTCTTGAATCGAATTATCTATAGGTAGTGAACAATTCTATCATTAGATTGACATGGGCTGGGGGCAAGCAAACCAACCTTTGAGGCGTACACAATTATTGACGAGTATTAAAAGCAAAAAAAGCTGGAAATTGGTGAGTTTAGTCACTGGGTTTCTACAGAACGAAATTCGATTAATTGGGTTACTTGGGTTAATTGCACCCGACAGATTTCTCTACTCTACAGAATATTCATTTTTGTCAATCTACAACTGATCATTTTCTAAGCTACAAAACGCGTTTGTTTCGTTGCACTTTGCTACGGTCATACCTAGAACCTGGATTTGAGATTGAAATTGAAATAATTTTGCAGTTGCTCCAAGCGAGAATGTTATTGTGGGACTAAATGTCTCCTAACATCAATTTGTCTCCGTTAATTGAGGGTATTGTTGAGAGATTATGCGCTCTGATTTAGTAATTAATATACAAGTTGGTTGGCACCGGAAATCAACCTCAAGAATGCCCAAATGCCTCCCTATTCCATTTTTGACATTATATTGAATGATTATCTCCCGTCACACCACACGAACCATATTTGAGATCCTTTTTGCTGGAAAATGGGGTGATTTGAAGTCGCTTAGCTCACATTGTACATTATGCAAGATGTTCAGTATTGTGACTACAACTATAATTTGTATTTGTTTTTAAATCCGTTGAGGATACCTTTATTTGTATAAAATATTATATAATCGACCTTGCTCTTTTTTTCCTCTCTAACAATAGAATTAGAAAACCCAATTGTAATAAAAAATGAATATAGTATGATTTGAAGGGGGAGATGATTGTGGTTGTCACTAAAAAAAAAAAAGTATAACATTACCAGTCATTAAATGCAGTTGATGCAATTAAGCAAAAATATTAAGTAAAACATGGACCAAAATAAACAGGATGTTTTATACACCCGATTAGATTGGATGGAAGAAGAAAGAACAGGTCTCCATATTCGTCAACCTAATATCTGTAGATTTCAGACTTGTATGGACCTTCCTTAGCAATACTCAAGTATTCGGATTGGACATCAGTCAAGGTGGTCAACTTAGCACCCAAGTGTTCCAAGTGAGATCTGGCGACGGTTTCATCCAAGATCTTTGGCAACAAGTGGACACCAACATCGAACTTGACGGCCTTACCGAATTCTGGGTACTTAGATCTGAATTCCTTGTCATCAGCCTTGAACAAAGCAATTTGAGCCAAGACTTGGTTAGAGAAAGAACAAGACATGACGAAAGAAGAGTGACCAGTGGCACAACCCAAGTTGACCAATCTACCGTCAGCCAACAAGATAACGTGACGGCCAGATTCCATCAAGTATCTGTCGACTTGAGGCTTGATGTTGACAACAGACTTGGCGTTAGCCTTTAACCAAGCAACATCGATTTCAATGTCAAAGTGACCAATGTTACAAACAATGGCATCTTCTGGCATGACGGAAAAGTGCTTACCAGTGATGATATCACGACAACCGGTGGTGGTGACAAAGATTTGACCAATGTGGGCAACTTCATCCAAAGGAGCAACTTGGTAACCAGAAACAGCGGCTTGTAAAGCGTTGATAGGATCGATTTCAGAGACAATGACTCTGGCACCCATACCTTGCAAGGCCATGGCACAACCCTTACCAACATCACCGAAACCGGCGACAACGGCAACCTTACCAGCGATCATGACATCGGTGGCTCTCTTGATACCATCGACAAGAGATTCACGACAACCGTACAAGTTGTCAAACTTGGACTTGGTGACGGAGTCGTTGACGTTGATGGCTGGGACCTTCAAGGTACCGTCCTTCAACATCTTGTACAAGTGGTGAACACCAGTGGTGGTTTCTTCAGATAAACCGAAACAGTCGGTCAACATTTCAGGGTACTTTTGGTGGACAAGAGAAGTCAAATCACCACCGTCATCAAGAATCAAGTTCAACTTCTTGTTGTCCTTGAAGGCAAACAATTGTTGTTCAAGACACCATTGGTATTCTTCTTCGGTTTCACCCTTCCAAGCGAAAACTGGGACACCAGTGGCGGCAATGGCAGCAGCAGCGTGATCTTGGGTGGAGAAGATGTTACAGGAAGTCCAGGTGACTTCAGCACCCAAAGCAGTCAAGGTTTCAATTAAGACAGCGGTTTGGATGGTCATGTGCAAACAACCAGCAATTCTAGCACCCTTCAATGGTTGATCAGCAGCGTACTTCTTTCTGATGTACATCAAACCGGGCATTTCATTTTCAGACAATTCGATATCCTTTCTACCGAAGGCGGCCAATGAGATGTCGGCGACTTTGAAGTTTTGGGCTGGAGCAGACATTGTAAATAATAGACAATTAAGTATATACCAAAAATTTTTCACTTTTTCACAGATATCGCCGTTATATATAGTTTTTTCTGGGTGATTCCGTGCACGTGCGAGTCCAAAGAAAAGGCCACGATGAGGGTGTATAAACGAGGGAAAAAAAAAATGGTGGGCAGCCAACCAAAATTGGGAACGAGGATAGTGGGAGATCCACGTGACACCACTAATAGGGACTAAAATGGTTATATAGCTTACATAATGGTTCCAATTACGGTTCCAATTACGGCTTGAAAACACATACACATCGTTAGTCATTTATTCTATAAATTATAACTCGAACTTGAGCCATTCCAAGTCCTTGGCATCATTGTTGATGCTGTTTGCCGAGTCGGTGGTGGTGGGGCCCTGGGATTGTAGGTGGTGGTGCGACTTGAGGCCATTGGTAAGAGATGAGTGGGGTCTTGTAGAAGAGGAATTGGCCAGGAAGTTGGAGGTGTCGGTGTCTTTCCGGAACTGGTTGGAGGCGAAGAAATCGTGGTCGGTGTCAATGTCTATGGTGGGCATCTGGCCGAGGGTCAAGAGTTCGCTATCTCTGTTGAGCATTTCCACGATCTGATCATCAATCTGTCCGAATTGGCCATCTGGTGGAATGCTTGAAGATGCCATCACATCCATATTGAGGGGCGTGGCCGGAATGCTGGACGAAGTATCGCTATAGGTTCCAGTTTTTTGTTTCGGGTACCAATCGGCCGTTTGACGGGGGGCCTGTTGCAATTGAAACGACAACTGACTATGGAGCGATCCCGAATTGCTCAAGGCATGCATATTAGTGACACTTTGACTGTTTTGGCCCACCTGAAGCCCGTTGTACGTGGCACTCATGGTGGTGGTGCTGTTTTGTCTAGACAAACTGGAATGGCCCGGGTTGTCAAAATAGGTATTATTGGAACTGGTGAATCTTTGGTTGAATAAATTTACATTGGAAGACGTCAACGAGTTGTTGATATTGACGTTACTAGGGGTGTTGGACCGGTTGAGGGATGCTGCGTTGGTGAACGACGTCCTTCTGTTTAATGAGCACGATTGGAACACCTGTCCTGTGGTGGAGTTTCTCTTGGGAATCGACATGTTCTTTGTAGGAGTTCCTGAATTGAAGGTCTGAGATATGTCGGAATTGAAGTTATTTTGGTTGAAACTACTGGATAACCCAGTGGAAGATGCCACTTTCCTTCCGAACGACGAAGGGGTCGATCCGTTTTCATAATCTCGAGTTGCAATATTAAGTTCGGACTTTTTCCTCTTGAATTGCTGAGACTCGGGGTTCTGTATGCCCGTTTGCTGCTTGTAGTAACTGCCAGAGGTGGCATAAGGCGAAGAGGGGCTATTGGCACCATTGGAAGAGGCTACGGATTTGCTGGGGATGGGGATGGATCGGGAATTGTAGGAGCTGCTGGGGGTATTGGGGGTTGATTGAGGGTTAGGCTTGCTAGCAGAGTTATTGTTGACAGGCTTGGGCAAGATCATCACGTTCTTATACCTGTTGGCCGAAGAAGATTGGTTAGCTGAAGGAGATAAGATGTTGGGAGGAGCCCCTGAATAGTTGGGGTTGAATTTTGTTCTGTTAGCTAGTTCAGCAGGAGCGATCCGAGAAGTAAAGGAGTTGTTTCTGGAGATTGATGACGATAAAGACGAAGGAGTGGAGGTAATGGGTACAGAGGAGCTCATGGGCCCAGGGCCCTTTTGTATGGAAGCCCTTCGGGAGGATCTTTTCTTGATGACGTCGGTCTTAAGGCTCAAGGGTCTGGTGGTACCATGCAATTTGAAGAAAAGACCACAAGCGTTACATAAGGTGTTCCCGTTGGGGTCCTTCCGCCATAACGGGGTCTTTAAAGTGTGACAATTGGAACATTCAGTGGGCTTGGATGTGTTAGGGGGGCTGGTGGCAGCGGGGCTGGTATTCGAGGTGGTGGTGGTAGCAACAGGGCTATTCAAGGAGGAGGTGAGGTTGGATTTGGGGGGCTGTCTGAAATCATCCTTCTTGATTTCTGTGGTGGTGTGTGGGGGCGCATACTCATCACTCATGCTGTTGGGGGTGCCAAGATTGTTTATTTTGCGGCCTCCAGAAGAAGGGCCGCGGGCGGACGATTCGTCGGCAGATGTGGTGCTGGCGGTGGTGATGGATTTCTGGGTGTAGGGAGGACTGTTCTTCATATCGTCGAGAGAAAGTGGCGACAACAAGTCCAAAACTTTGTCCCTTTTTTGAGGGAATTGATGGTTATTATGTTCCATGGTCCTTTCCCGTTGGCATTTAGAGTTGTTTTTGCGGAGGTGTCTGTTTTCGACCCGCGACTGAAGTGATAATAGTTTTTTTGCTGAAAAGAAAAGCTCTACTATTGATGGTCCTGCTTCAAAGTCTTCAGATGACATATCTGGATACACAAAGTAGGGAGCGCTTTGAACACGACTTTGGGCAGAAGGATTTCTGGCACGAGGATCTTGAGGGGGGCACGACGGCCGTGACTGTGGGCTAGTTGGAGGGGGGGCGGCGTGGAGGTGGGGGAAGGCTGCTACCGATTACTGTGGGTGACGCCAGGAAGCAACTGGTTGGTATGAATTTAATTAACAGAACCAAAAAAATTAAAAATTACTCGCTGTGGTTGTATGCAGGCAGGTCGAGGGTGGTGGGGTAACCAGAACCACAATTAAGCGTGAGTAGAAGCGAAGGTGGTGGGGGCTCAGGGGAGAGGGATGTGGGGGAGGGCAAGGGTAGGGTCTAGACCCAAAAGCTAGTGGTACTAGGCGCGGTGGAAGAGGGGTGCTTTTTTTTTTTTTTGGAGGTGTTCCAAGTCATTACTAGGGCCCAGGATTTACTGAGGCCAGTTCCTGTGTGTAATGACTAATTTGTTCTCATTCCCAAATAGGAACAGATTCCTGAAATCCCACCTGCACCTAGTATTACAGAAGAGATGTCAATTTATGGATCTAGCAACAAGCGACGGGAGGAGTCGAGATGCCGGAGGTGTTTTAGAGTGGGGCCAGAACCCAGCTTCGGGACACGTGCTCCCTGGTCCTGTGACCCGCCGCTTCCACGCCCTTGAAGCTGGACCTTGACCTTACCATGGACTAAAAATTGGTTACTGGAGTAATACCTGGCGTGTGGGGCGCAATGTGAGGGGGACCTGCCTGAGGATTAATTCCACGGAAATAACCCGTGATTTTTCACCATCCACTGATATCTCTGTTTGGCCGGATTTCTTTGTACAGGCCCAAAGACTCGACGTGGCCCGTAGAACCGTAGAACCCGTAGATCTGTATATACCTATATCCCTATACAGACACACCATTGGTCCTGGTTCTTGGGGGCACAATTCCTTTTGCAATTACAATAAAAAAAAAAAAAAATTTTTGCCAGTTTGTACGGCTGGTCAAAATAAGGAGATTCTTCCGTGCAATTGTTCTGACTGGGAATGATGTCATTGAGAATTTATTTTAGTTTTAAATATATTTATATTTATTTCTTTACAATATTTATTAATTAAATTTTCATAATAAATAGCATTTTGATAAATTCGCCATATAATTATCAAATTCATTTAAATATATATCGATTAATAATGGTTTTAATATTTCATTATAAAAAATCCTAAAGTGTGAATAAAATATGTACATATTTAATTAAAATCTGGTGTGTTTGTAACTGGTGGAAGTTTCTGCTGGCAAAATGAATGCTTAGTGTTCTCAGCTTTTAAGCTGTTCCTTACAATAGCCGGTAAATTATTTAGAATTAAGATGTTTGTAGGCCGTAAACTACAAGTGGATAATTAACATGACATTTGTTAACTCTATATAATGGTCATCACCATCTACACTCACCCGCTGGTTGGAATGTAGTGATGGGTGGGTCAATGCATTATTAATTATTATTGGAATTTTCGCCCTGCTTTTTGTATCTGCGATGGTGATGATGGTGAGAATGGTGATGGTTTCCATTATATTTACCATTGGAAACAGACGACCCGTCTATAGGATTGCCATTGTCTGCATGGAGTCTATATTCAAACGATACCCCAAGCACCCGCTCGCTAGAGCCGTTGTCGGTGGTATCAACACAGTCATTTCCTTGAGAAATCGAATCACATTCTCTAATGACCCGAAGAATCGAGTCACAAATGATTCTTCTGGCCTGGAACGAGGTTAATTTTTTGCTGGGCTTATCATCCTCAACCTTTTTATTTTTGGCTCCAAAGTTCAAGTTGGAATTCCAAACACTGATAATATCTTCATCTTTACGTACACTCAAAACCAATCCTGATATATCATTCAATAACAATTCTTGGTACTCCTCCGGATTATTGTCAGGGATGATAGACCCAGTGACGGTCTTGAGTAGCAATCTTTCCCAGATCAAGCTTGTTCTTTTCCTTATTTTTTGAGCTGATTCTTGGTCTTCATTTGTATTGCCACTACCGTTGGAACGACGATTAAATCTGAACACCCATCTGCCTCCCTTTGTATTTATGGGGTCTTCCCAAACCGGGTTGATGCCGCTTTTGAAAATCAACAATTCAGTTCCTATGGGTAATTCATACGATTTCTTGATTGACGATAAACTCATCCATAATTGTTCTATCGATCCAATCGAAGTGGTAGGCTTGTTGTCAGATACAGACAAGAATTGTATTTCGTTGGTGGTTTGCAAATAAGAGTCCACGGCTGCGGTGGTGGCTGGGGTCGATGGGGCGACGCCCTCTTCGGTGACTGGGGCTTGGTCTTTAATGCCTCTCAATTTGGCTCTGGAATGGTGCCATATGGTCCAACAGTACGGCAAAATGTGATGGTCCGCGGGAATCCGGCTCAATGTTTCCTCCGAGGCCTTGATGGGGTCTCTTTTGGGCAAAAGCTCGCTGGCGGTTATATGTGATGGAGTATTTGATGCATTTGAAGATGACGAGCTGGAATGGTTGGAGCCATTGTATTTATTGGATTTGTACGAGCTTTTGGACGACGTGCTGGACCGAGAGGGTTCTGTGGGTCCCGTCTTCATGATTCGGTTGAACAATGATTCGGCTCTTTTGAGGTTTTCTGACATGGTAGTGATTGTTGGATGGCGGCTGTTGGGATGGCGTTGGATTGAAGGATTCTTTTCAAGGTGCAATGAAGTTCATACGTCTCTCTGGAGGGGGCGGGGGTACCGGCGGACGATGTGGATGGTGGGGGGTGGGGTGGCGCAGAGTGTGGCTGGGTGGACGTCCTATGGATGGTTACGGAACTGAATGGATCGGTAAGGTTAAAGGGAACTTAGAGATGATTCGACGTTAGTGTGGAAAATTTTTCGAGTGCGAAAAGCCTGGGGCCAACATTTAGCGAGGGCCGTGGCGGGGAGTTGGTGGTAGGGTAGTGGCAGGCCAGCGAGAAACGTAGCGAAAAAGGTCATGAGCATCATAGAGTGTACGGCGGTTGGCGCGGCGGTTGGAGCGGAAGTAGGTGCGGGATGGGCCGTCATTAGTGGGAGTCGGTGGCGGTAGAATTATATCTGTGGTGGTAGAACGCAACTCTCCGTCGCTATTTGTAGGCACGTTCTCTGCTCCAACTGCCGTACTAGTCAACCTAGCAACTTTTTCGTTCCTGTCTGTAGTGTTGCAACCTGCCAACGGTTATGGACGGCCAACAGAAAAAGACTACAGTCAACAGAAAAAGACTATACAGGTTATGGCAGTTTAATATTTCTAGTACATGCTGGTTCAGTGACATTTATTTTTTTTTGTATTTGGATATTGTAGAATCTGGCGATGAAAGGCCATATCAGCCTGAGCTTATTGGTGATGAGCCGTTGCATGCATTCATTCATTCATCCCTTACTGAGCCAACTAATACGTTGGCATAACTTTCGCCACATGTGAATTTATCGTGTTGTTTGACGTATTTTTACTTAAGTCGTGCTTATTGCGTCTATTGTACTTCTTGCATTTTCTTTTGACGTATTTTTGTCATCGAGACATCTTGACATATTTACAGTTTACACCTAGAATTCGTGATTTGTACATGATCATTATCTACATCTAAGCCTTAGCATAGTAGTGCAAGTATCCACCCAAGGTCTTACATCCGTTAATGTAGTTAGGAACATCCAACTTTTCATTGATCGAATGAGCACCATCATCACCTCTACCCATAGGCAACAACAACACATCAACACCCAAGGTTTGTTCGAAACTAAGGGTGATTGGAATGGAACCACCTTCTCTGGTGAAATCAGGAACAATTCCCCAGACATCTTGGGTGGCCTTGGAGGCAGCAGTGAACGATTCATTGAATGGGTTTGAGACCCAGTAGTTACCGTCGTGAATCAATTCGACCTTCAAGCTGTTAGGAGACTTTAATTCAGCAAACTTGGCCTCAACGTGCTTGAACACCAATTGATCCAATTTGGCCGATTCGATATCTGGGACAGTTCTAATGGAGAACTTACCGATAACCTTGGCTGGGATGACGGTCTTGGCACCAGCACCAGAGAAAGCACCTTCAATACCGTGCAAAGACAAAGAAGGGTATCTCCAACGATGCTTCAACAAATCTTGTTTGGTTGAGTGCAAACTGGTTTCGGAACCGGCAGCAGCATTGAATTCCGGAACAGAGAAGTCAATGGCATCGTACAAAGCGTTTTCCTTGTCGGTGAGAGGAGCAACCATTTCCTTGATTCCATCGATTTGGATTTGGCCTTGAGAGTTGACCAAAGAAGCCATCACTTGGACCAAATCGGTCATTGGCTCGGCAATGGTACCACCGAAAACACCACTATGCAAGTCAGCACCAGGACCCTTGACAGTGATTTGATAGTAGTTACATCCACGTAACCCGTAGGTCAACACTGGCTTGGTGGTACCCAACCAGTAGTTGTCAGAGATGGTGACTTGGTCGACCTTGGCAAAGTATTCCTTGGCCTCACGAGAAATCAATTCGTCCAAACCAAGAGATCCGCTTTCTTCCATTCCTTCGAAGCAAACCACCAAGTTGACAGGTAATTCCCAACCCAACTCTCTGTGGGCTTGAATCACATTCAACCATCCAAGAACAGGGCCCTTGTCGTCGGTAGAACCACGCCCATACAACACATCCTTGACTTCGTCGTGCACCAAGGTGAATGGGTCAGTGGCCCATCCGTCTTCTTTAGCAGCTGGTTGAACATCGTAGTGTCCATAAACCAACACCGTCTTCTTGTCAGCAGAGTTCCCGTAACGACCCAAGATCACTGGTGGCAATTGCAAGTTGGCGTCGGCTACTGGAGGAGGCTGAGTTCCCAACTCCTTACGCTGGATATCGGAAAAGCCCAAATTCTTCAATTCTTCAATCAAAAATTCACCCATTTCCACCACTTTTGGACGTAAAGTTTCGTCTCCAGAAACAGAGGGAATGGCCACGGCCTTGGCCAACCGTTCAATGAACTTAGGCTTCAATTCGTCGATCTTTTTGAACAAAGGTTCCAATGGTAATTTGTCGTAACTCATCTTGGTGTAGAATGAAAGAGTATGTTAAAAGTCAAATCTTAGGGTGAAGAATTGGGTAATGGGGAGGGAGGGGGTTGTGTGCAGTCCGCGACACCTTCTCCGTTTGATGGGGCGGCGATGCCGCCAGAAACCGAACAATTACCTCATCATAACTACCATTCTTCCGGTATACGGCGGTCTGGGGACTGGACGGAAACTGACGGCGAGCTTGGCTCTGTTTTAGTCAGAGGTGGCCATCTTTTTGACGTGGTCACATGATGCGGCTGCAAACTGGCCATACCCTGTTGTCCATTAGTAAGGAGTGTGGTTGCAGTTTGCGTTGACTGCATCTTTTGGCATATTGGTGCATGGTGCTGCCACAGGCTATGTCGTTAGTGTTGTGCAGATGTGCTGGCGTCACGTGATGGGTGCCATACTGGTACCATACTGGTACCATACTGGTGGCACGTTGTTGACGGTCCAGAATCACCCGTTAGTTCTGGTCCACTGCACGACGCCCTCTGATTCGAATACAGTACTGTCGCAACACTTTCAACAAAACCATCCTCCTCTCTGTTGGACTTGTTGGCGTCCTGCACACCACCAGTTCTTTTATCTTCTGTTGTGCCACGACCTAGTATCCAGCTATGTCTTCTAGTAGTGAAAGCTCCGACGAAGATGACTTCTCGGTGATCTCTCTCCTTGGTGGCGACACCAGCAAGCCTGCCAAGCAAACACCGGCCAAACCACTCTCGCCGCCCCCCAAAAATGCCCCTCCCCCACCGTCTACCGACCCCGATATGTCTGAATTCGACCTTAAGATCCCAGCTATTTTCCAACATGATGCCGTCAGAAACGAACAGCTCCACCAAATGGATACCAAGCTCAGCCGTGAGATCCGGGCCGAGGAATTGAAAATACGAAGGGACTATGAACTGCTTATGGCCCTCAAGAAGCGGATCATCGAAGAGTTGAATGATAACGGCTCATTATCAACCAAAGTATACACTTTGGAAAAGCACGAATTGCTAGTAGCAAATCTTATTAAATCAGGTCTGATTCAGAGCTCATGGCACGACTTGAACCGGCATTTCTATTTCTTTTCTACTGTTCATACCATTGATTTACCCTGGGATCTTCCATTCAAGGTCAACCAATCGCTATTTTACGGGATCGCCTCCAACAGCCTAGTTGTCCTTGAAAAATTGAGATCTGTGATGGGCTCCTTCGTCAACTACGTATTGACAAATGTCACTAATTTGTCTCAATTGTACCAAGTCGACAGATTAATCCGCAACACTACCTTTGACGGGTCCAATGGGTCCGATTTGCATCTCCATCTCCTGGCCATCGGAGCCAATACCAGCTACATTAGTCCCAAAAAAACTGGACTGGGGTTTCCCATGAAGTTAGCCCAGTTCAATAACCACACTCGGTTGAGTTTGGCTCGGGCTTCGATCGTTTTGAACTATCATTTGGCGAAAGCAGCCCCCTCCCGAAAAACCTATGACCAGATTCTCGAGACTTTCATGTTGATTTTAAGTGATTTCAATGCTAATAAGCACGAACCCCACCAATTAAATTGCTTCATCGCATCGGTGTTTCCCCAGATAGTGTCCAGGTTCTCGCCGTCAATCGATAGTGACCCATATGTCAGACAAGATTTTTGTTTCCGGTTCTACTTGGTTATGAAATTCTGTATCAAGCCTCATATATACCACCAAGAACCACCGAAAATTAACAAGCTGCAATACGAGCTAATCTACAATATTCTCCGTCTACTCAATCAGTGCTTTGGCTGCTCCAGTGGCACTATCCAGGTGATAGTTTCACGTCTATGTCTAGGATTTCTTAGCGATGACGAATCGGAATTTCCTAAAGATGAACTGACAATCACGCCCACGTTGTCGATGATTCGAACCCTATTTACCAAGATCAAGAACAACGACATTGTGGCCGGGTTCCAGGACCAGAACATGGACTCCATCAGTTTGTTCTATCTCCATTGCTTCCAAATCGAGTTGCTCAGGCATATTTTGTTGAAGCCATTCAAGTACAACCAAGAAGACGTTGAAAACGATCCCCATAAATATGAGACGATCCGAATTTCCAACGTCAAGCGATTGACTGAATTGACCACCCAATTGAACGAGCTCAAAAACCACATCCATGCAATCATCAGAGATATTGCCTATGTGGAGACCACCCAGGTGTTTGATAGAGAAGAGCTTGCAAAGAGAGCCACCAATATATACCATACGGTCAATTATATACATAATAAGTTTGAAAAGGACTTGAGGTTGATCACCAAGGACTTTTTCTACAGCTGATATTTTGCAACTATTAGTCAAATGGCCCTTCAAAAAAATAGTTGGTTCTGGGCCCTGAGGTCTTCTATTGGTGAATTTTTGTTCCCCACAAATTAATGACTCACGTGGTAGGTCAATGTGTCAAAGCTCCTGGTTGTTAAATTGGTGAGGGCCATTGGTTGGACCCTAGTTGGCAAAACTTCCAACTAAACCAAAGTAGTAGCAAAATATCCGGTTCATAAGAGGCGGTTTCCGGTCCCCAACTGGAAGTGGGTTTCCGAGGGCCCCGTTTTCACTATATAAATGCAATTGTATAGTGATTTATGACCTCCCTGTCGGATCAACGTGGAAGCTTACGTAACCCGGGATTGTAGACTATATAAGGCACTCCGATGTACAAAATGTATGACAATTAATTGCTGAATTGTAGGCATCCTCCAACATATTAGTTTCACGTCTTAGATCCTTGTGCCACCCCCACCGGCTATACAGTAGCAACCTTACCAGACCTAACCTCAAAATGACTCAAAGTACCTCCTTCAGACATGTCAATCCTGAAATATCACCAGCTGACACCAAACCAGGCTCGGTGGTGGAGCTTCCGTATGGATTTGGCCCATTGCCCGAAAAGGCCAAGAACAAAAAGATCTTCTACTTTGATATCGACAACTGTTTGTATCGTAGATCTACCAAGATCCTTGATATGACCCAAGTCAAGATCCATAATTTCTTCAAAGAACATTTGGAACTTCCCGACAAAGAAGCCCATGATTTGCATATGGAGTATTACAAGACATATGGATTGGCCATCGAAGGGCTTGTTCGGAACCACCAGATTGACGCCTTGGAGTATAACTCCAAGGTGGACGATGCCTTGGACTTGAAGTCGGTGTTGTCATATAACCAAGAACTCCGGGACATGCTTATTTCCATCAGACAACAAAACCAGTACGACTATTTCTGGTTGATCACCAACGCCTACAAGAACCACGCGCTTCGGGTGATTTCGTTCCTTGGATTGGGCGATTTGTTTGATGGCTTGACCTATTGTGACTATTCGACGTTCCCCATTGTGTGTAAGCCCATGCCCAAGTTCTTTAAGGGGTGTTTTGCCACCACCAACGTCGATTTCGAAGACAAGGATGCGGTTGCCAAGCAGACATTTATTGATGACAGTGAAATCAACGTCAAGGCCGCCCACGACTTGGGCATGGGCAATGTGATCCATTACGTGGAGATCCCCCTGGCTTTGGACCAATTGAAGACCAAGCCTGATTTCCAGCAATACTATGGAAACGGTGACAACAGTGACCGGACCAAGATTAGAATCATCACCGATATCTTGGACTTGAAGCAAGTGATCTAAACCGTGTTTGCTATCGATCCACAACAAAGGGACCCACCGCCCAGCGAATCCTCCGTTACGCTTCCACGACCTCAATGCATTCATGACATGTACTATGACCTCGATCAGGTCCAATGATCATTAGTTAGAAGTTAGACCTAGAATACAATGTAGTTATGACCAATGTAGCAAAGCATCAATAAAGAGAAAAGAATTGAAAAGAGTTAAACGAATTAAAAAACTTCAAAATCGAAACATTAAAGGAAAAAAAACGATCAAGAGAATCAGCAGGGGCCAGATCACCAAAGAAACAGCTGCCAAGTCTGGTCACGGGAACCCCTCCACCACTGTGGTCCAATCTCGTGATGTTACTGTGTGGTGTTTGTAGATCCCAACAGTGCGGTGCGGTCACACCACATCTATCCCTTGAAACCTTCACCAAGACCAAGATGCCGGCAGCCCCGCAGTTCAAAGCCAAGATCCTCTTTCTACATGGATACACACAAACGGCATCCACGTTCTACGCCAAGACGTCGGCGTTACGCAAGCGCCTTAACAAGTTAAACTACAAGACCGTGTATCTCAATGGTCCCTACAAGGTAGAGGCCAATTCACTTGGAGAAAACTTCTCCCAGTTTGACTCCGACGGGTTTGCCAACCGTGGGTGGTGGTTGAAGCCCAAGTCAGATGAAGGGTTCAATTTGGAGGGCGCCATCGACTCGATCAAGCGGTATATCGACCATGGTGAGATGATCACAGAAGAAGAAGAAGATAAGATCGAAATCGAGTCGGACGAGGACCGCAAGTTGCCCATTGTGGGCATTGTTGGGTTCTCTCAAGGAGCAGCGTTTGCTGGGGTGATTGCCCATAAGTTTGAGCAGTTGTTTGGCACCAAGCCACCCAAGTTCATGGTGTTGTACTCGGGGTTCAAGATCGACTTGAAAATCAAGGGCAACCAGCGGTTCCTGAACTATTTTCCCGATCCCCACCACGTAGGTCCCATCAAATACTTGCATGTGTACGGAGAACTCGACACGGTGGTAGGCGATGATCGCAACTTGACCTTCTACGAAATCACCAAGGGAACCTCCGATTTGTTGAAGCATCCAGGTGGCCACTTTGTCCCTAACTCCAAGATGCTAGTTGAGCAGGTGACCAACTGGATCCAGGTGGTGGACTCCGACCAGAAGCCCGAGGAATCCAAGAAGGAGGAGTCCTTGGACGATTTGATGGACATGATGGACAATCTAGGAAAGGCTTAGACTGACTAGATCATCGATTTTTATTTTAGAGACATACTTGATTCAAAAGTACTCCATGGATGTCTACAGATACCTTTGGTCTTAACACCCACTTAGTAGAAAAGGAGAATCATCTTATAAGCTCTTATTCTTTATTCAAGGACAACAAAATAACTACTCCGACAAAAGTCCCAGCTAACCTGATTAATAATTCAACCCCCACCTACAGAAAGTTTAATTCATTACTTATTTAATACCAAAATTATACGACAATCGAGATGGTGGGGCAGTTTAGGAAAGGCCTAGGATAAATACATAGTATTATAGAGATGAACCTAGCTTAGTTTTATTTATAACTCATCGTATTCCCTGTTTTTGGGTGGTTTTTCTCCCTTTCTATAGTAAGAGTAGTACTTGATATCCTTCTTGGATAATGGCCCTTCGTTGGGAACCAGGCCACTGGTATCAACGACCCACTGGCTGATTTTGGTCTTGTCGTTCAACTTGTCGGTCTTGAAATGGACAAACTTTTGGTTCTCGTCATCGTAGTAAAACAAAGCTGGAAGTGGGACCCCAGGCAACTTTTCACCGTTGATCTGGGCATTCTTCAACTTGTTGCTTTTGGTAGGAATCAAGCCAAAGTTGGCCAGGCCCAAGAAGTCGATGGCCAATGACTTCAACAAAGGGCTGGTCTGGTGGTTGTTGCTGACCAACAAGAACTTGGGACCATCGCCCTTGAGCCAGGTACTAAGGCCTTCGCTATCGAAGTTCGGGAATTTCTTAACGTAGTTCTTGAGCCTAGACGTAAGGAATGTCGACATCGCCTTCAACTTTCTTTCGCCATTATACACCTCAGTAGCATGGCGAGAGCTGGGGGTCTTGCCATCGATATACTTAGGGGGTCTGAACACCATCAACGTAGGAAACCCTTGCACCTGGTACTTGGCACACAACGCCTTGTTGGAGGCCTTGTCACAGTTGACGGATGCCACGTTGACAGCATACTGGCCATCCTGGTGGACGTACTTGGCCAACTTGGTGTACAACGGCTTCAATTGCTGGCAGTACCCACACCATGGAGCATAAAACTTGACAATGGTGGTGTAGTTGGACTTGTGGACCACCTTATCGAAATTGGATTGCGAGAGCTCGTAAATGTTGGGGTCCGAGGCATACTCGTCGCCCTCGGCCCGAGCACTGACTAGCACCAAGAGCTGGACTGCTAGAAGGAGATACTTGAGGATCATCGTGGTGGATAGTGGTAGATATGGTGATGATGCGAAAGAACACGAAGCTGAAAAATTAGAGGGGCCACAACGGTGGGGCAGTCCCCACCTCTCAGGGTTATTTCCGAGAGAAGCTCCGGAGGAAGTTTTGTGGTAGGTGATGCGATCCCGAACTGGCCAATAGGAAACCGGGATCGATGTTACTAATAATTCTATATAATTTACTACAGGTGAGACCAACTGGCTGTAAGAGTTGGAGTCCCCACGTCTTTGTTCATTTGATATGGTGTTGAAAAGGTCTAAAAACTAATTTCTGGCGGTATTTCTGGCAGTTTTTCTGGCATTTTTTTGGCTGTCTTTGGAACGCTTGGAGTAATGGAATTTTTCCAGGGTCTATTTCCTATATTCTTGGTTCCAAGGGCTGATCTTGGTTCAGCTTAGTCAATTCACTAGCCGAAAAACCGGACTGGATTCTCATTTTCGCACTTTCGGGCTCCCTCTTCAAAGCCCATTCGGACCTGTCGAATATTTTTGCAAAACGTCTTGACATCCTTTTCTCTAAATGTAGACCCCCACAAAGTTGGAAATGTAAATTGCCCCGGCTCCAACAGACAAAGAGGCCACCAATGCCCTCAAAATATACACAGCCGGAGCCGTGGTTTTCCGATCGCTCAAAAACGTCGATGTCAACGAGATAAACGCTAAATGTTAGTCGTGGTCCTTCGGTTCACCATCCCTCCATAGGGTCACATGTCACGTACCAATTATGATCAAAAGTCCGGTCACAAACGCCGAGCTCCGCGTCAACGCACTGGACTCCACCGCCGTCGACCCCACTTGGAAGAGCTTGTTGTATTCAATGTAATCTGCTTCAGAACTCATGGTGCCGGCGGGTTCAGACTTCGTGTTCACTCGCTGTATATGGTACATCACGTGCGATAAATCACGTGCGAGGGTGCCCTTTGATTGCAGCCGCCACCACTAAAACCACAACCATCATGAGTGAAAGTGGCTGGAATACGATAGATTCGGATGCGGTAAGTGTAGTGGCCCGGTAGATCCGTCCATGCTAACGTCTAGAGTGTGTTTACCGAATTGGTAGAGAAGCTTCACGTCGAGGACGTCGAATTCAACGATCTATACTCGATCGATTCCGAGTCTTTACAAGCATTGGCACCTTTGCACGGGGTGATTTTCCTCTTTAAGTACGGAAGCGTGGATGTCCAGTACGCCAAGGATGGCAACAAGCCGTTAACAGGCGAATATGACCGGGATTACCAAGACAATGGGATCTTTTTTGCCAACCAAACCATCCAAAACGCATGTGCCACCCAAGCAGTGTTGAATGTACTTATGAATAAGGACGAGATCGATGTGGGGCCAGAGTTATCGGAGTTCAAGGGATTTGTTCAAGGATTTGATGGTGAAATGATTGGTGAAACTATTTCCAACAGTGACTTAATTAGGTCAGTACACAATTCGTTTTCTGCCCCCAACTCGTTGGTGATCGACGAAGAAAAGCCTCTGGAAAACCATGACGATAAAAACGATGGGTTGTTCCACTTTGTGGGGTACATCCACAAAAATGGCTACATCTATGAGTTTGATGGGTTGAAATCGTACCCCATAAGACACGTAGCCGTTGGTTCTGACGCAGAGTTCTACGAGAAGTTGCCTCTGGTGATCCAGGGCAGAATTTCCAAGTATGATGTTAGCGAATTGCGGTTCTCGTTGTTGGGAATCACCAACAATAAGTTGAAATATTATAAGGAACGTGATGATGTGGAGGGAATCGCTCAACAGCTTCATAAAAGAGAGGTCTGGAAGAGGGACAACGAATTGAGAAGGCACGATTACTTGGGATTGATTGTGGAGCTACTCAAGGATGTCAGCAGAAATAGCAGTGATGAAGAATGGAACAAATTGAAGAATGATGCTAGAAAGAAAGGCCAGGCTCAATTATTACGGTCCTTTACCAAGCAGTGACCAGATGGTGATTTAATGAGAGCCATTTTAATTTCTATGTACATTATATACTTGATAACTATCAAAGTTGACTCATTCGTAACTACCAAAACTGAAGAGACCTCCACCATGGCCCGAAGAGTGTCTTGAGAAATAATCAAAATCGATACTCACAGCGTTCCCCAACAATATGGCTCTTTGATCAAGGGTCAATGGACCAGCGACCTCGGGGTACAATTGGCCCATTCCTTCAAACGAAGCCGGGTCCATCCGAATGATATATACACCGGTATCGGTAAACAATTCTCTGCCCAAGCCGACCCAGTTTCTATCTACCGAACCAATGACCTGGCCGTCGGCGTTTCTGACTGGGAAATCAAATGATAAGAAGGGAGCGTCAATCTTACCATACTGTTGGTAATCGTCTGTGGTTTCGTCCTCTAACTTAAACAAATTGTACCTTCTTCTCCATAAATGCCAGCTTTGAATGGATTCACCCAACGGCTCAAATATCACATCATTATTATGATCGTATCCTGGTAGATAAGATTTGATATGGGAGTTAATGAAGGAAAATGGTCTTTTGATTGTAAGCAACAATTGGCCGTAGTTATCAAACACATCGATATCAAAGGGCCGATGTAACCGGAAAAACTGTCTTCCTAGCATCTTCAAGAATCCAAGATCCTTCTCTTGCATGTACCCGATCTGGTCACCGAACGAGTTCATGATTTTGTACCTATT
Organism: Suhomyces bribrorum; assembly: GCA_030561385.1. NCBI lineage: Eukaryota > Fungi > Ascomycota > Pichiomycetes > Serinales > Debaryomycetaceae > Suhomyces > Suhomyces bribrorum. The sequence continues at coordinate 19,316 of JAKTXG010000110.1, read as the reverse complement.
TGCCTGTTCAAACCCAAGGAAAACGTTCATGAACTCGACCTGTCTTTCGATGACTAAGGTAGGTTCTTTAAGGATCTGATATATCCCATCTTCGGGAGTGATGAGCCCATTTTTATTGGGAGGGATGTTGAAAACAGGATGGCTGGAGGCAGGTGATGATTGATAAGAACGGTAATCAGAAGAAGGGTGTGTCTGGAAGGGGAACTCCTGTTGGGATTGCGATTGGGCCTGTACTCTCTTGAACTGGTCCACCTCTTCCTGGGAGATTTCACGGGTGAATCGGGTTCGGTTTCGGCGAAGCAATGCTGGTGTGGAACTATGGACCATCCGTCCCAACCACACCGGTGGTCTCAGTGTAAGTTGTCTAATCATAACTCAAGGGTGCAATTGGTATCAATGGAGTGGTCAAAGTATGCGTACAAAATGGGTGTGTCGCTGCTATCTAAAGTTGTATGTAATGATGTATCAAATAATGTATCAAATATCAAATGATGACCAAATATCAGATGTGTATCGAACTATCAAATGATAGATGGCAGCCAAACTGTCCTCACCAGTCGTGCCTGTGCGATGGCAAAGATGGTTAGCAGTCAAACGCCTGAAACCTGAACCCAGAAATTGGCGTACCAACGGTTGTGCGAATGTCCCTCGGTATCTCCAAGATCAGCAAAGGGAATCCAATACGAGCCGGTGGCCAATCGCAGTAATAGCGTCCTACTGTTATCAGTTGTGTACCGTGTATCTACAAGTGATCTAGATCAAATACAACCAGAACATCAAAAGTTGAGACCAGCGCACCAGTTGGAAACGGAAGCGGCCATTGCAGTTGATGAGCACCAGCCAGAGACGTGCCAACCTTCGAGCAGGCCTACGAGACATCTCCAGAGACAATGTGGTGGAGGACCAGGCCCACCAAGGGCCAGATAGTCGGTTCAAGTGTGAGATGTGTCAGCAATGGTTTACCAACATGATCGATAAGAGAAACCATCAACGAAGCCATCGGGTCAATCCCAAGACGTATCGGTGCGGAACCTGTGGCAAGCAGTTTAGCCAGTACCAAAACTTGCGGTACCATCGACACTCTCACCATACAGACTTGGTGTTGGAGTCTGTGGTCCACAACGACTCTGAGATGATCTCCAACCATCACCAGTTAGCTGTCGATGCTACTGCTGCTCCGATCCCCGATAGGGTGTTCCATTGTGATTATAGAAATTGTTCCAAGACGTTTCCTACCCATAAGCTTTTGTTTGACCACCAAGTTCTGTTTCATAATAAGGAAATCAGTCCTTCATACCGTGCTCCGTACCAAGTGGCCAGGACCCATTCGTGTGACGAATGCGATAAATTGTTTGCCAAACTATCGGACTTGAAACGGCACAAGCGGGTCCATTCCGGCGAAAGACCTTTCAAATGTGACATCTGTTCGGCTGGATTCAACCAGAAATATAGACTCACCACCCATGTCAGGCTGCACACAGGAGAAAAGCCATTTCTGTGCCAGTATTGCACCAAGGGCTTTGCTAGAGGTGATGCTCTCCGCTCACATATATTCTTGATGCATATGGCCAGACCAGCCTAAAACTATCGTTGTGGATCAGACAGGTGCTGAGTACAACCACTAAAAATAATATCTACATTAACAGGCCCATTTGTAAATAGCACTGAAATATAATATGGACGTTCAATTTAGCTAAATGGGTCAAAAACCCCATTGCTAGCCACTGTAATACAATATGAACTTACAATGTACATTAAAGTGTCAAGCATACCACAATAATAGTCACTTTATATGTGTATAGATGGACTCACAATACAGGTAAGTTTGTCCCAGGAAATAGTCAAACCAGCCATATTCAATCAGCCACTGGATTTAGTTTTATAGTCTGGTTATATGAAAGATTCATTAAGCTTAATAATTAACATATAGTATAATAAACTTACAATATAGATAAATACTTCCCGAAATAGAGCAGTCACACTTGAATAGCCAGTCAATTTAGTTTATATAATCTATACTTGTAGAACTAATAATAAAACAGAGCACTTACAATGGAGAAAAGCATACTCTCCATAAAAGAATAACCACAATTCAATAGCCACTCCAATTTAATAGATGGATAATTATACCAGAAAAGGAGATAAGCTGGCCACAATTGAATAGTTACTTTAATTTATCGATAGATATAATTATACCCGAAAAAGAGTCAAGCTGACAACATTTAAATAGCCACTATAATTTAATCGATACGTGCAATTATACCCGAAAAAGATTCAAGCTGGCCACAAGAGTCTCTGTAATATTGTGGTCTTTAAATATCGACAAATGTTTCAAACAAACCTCACTTCAATTGCCATAAATTGCCATAAATTGCCATAAATTGCCATAAATTGCCATAAATTTGTTTTACTTTCAAAATAATAATTCAGTCTCCGAGAAGGAGTCAAAGTGCCATTTACGACTCGGCCACCGATTTGACATCTTGTGACACCCGTCAAACTTAAAATGGGTTTCGTCCCTCATGTGGCTGGAGCCCAAAAATCATAAAGCCTCACTAGCACTCTTGGTGCAATTCCACAGTACTGGCCGTCGGTAATGTTTCTGGCGACACTTTGTAATTCCGCTACCGTTACACCAAGATGTTAGTGGTGGTGTCGGTAAATCGGTGTCCATGTGAAAATTGACATCTAGTCATCTCGGGATCAACGCGTTCCCATGCTTCGGATGAAAGGATGGATCATGGACCAAAACCACTAGCTAAAGTGCTCCAGAATTGTACCCATAGCAATTGTACGAGTTTAGTTGCTCGCTTAAATAAGACGTCTTTACTATTTTTACTATTTTTGTTGTAATTGGTATATTCATTAAATAGTGCTAGTTACAAGAACGAGTTCATTTGAGTCAAACAAAAAACTCGCCCCAATATGGCTAGGAAGCCTTTTATGTCAATTTCTTAGCCGCTTGAGTCACTACATTGTCACCAGTCAATTTATCCTTAACAAATTCGTAGACAGTAAATGTGACGGCTTGACCAGGAGCAACTCTCATGATTCTTGGAGTGATACCCTTGTATAAAGCAGCAGTACCTTCTTCTTTGATCAATTGACGACCAATCTTGACAATTCTAACCATACCGGATTCGTTAGAGGCGTAGGTGGTTTTTTGCAATCTGGTCTTGATGGTATCCAAAGGAGCATTGGATAAAGGACCCAAGGCACCCGAAACCAAACCAATCAAAGAGGTTTGGTAGGCTGGTAAAATTTCGGTTTCTTGCACTTTTTGCAAGTATTCCTTTATCTTGGAGTAAACAGTAAAGTTGACACCTTGGTTGGTGGCTTGTCTTGCGGCAGTTAAAGAAACACCTCTATAAAAAGTCTTGAAACCTTCTTCTTTAGCAATCACGTAGGCAGCATGAGGAGCGTTTCTGTACTTTGGAACATCCAAAGGATCGGCCATAGAATGGTGTTGAGCTTGTAATCTAATTTTCACAACTTCCATAGGGTTAACCACAATAACAGCTTCGGTGATACCAGCACCAACACCAGCAATAAAAGTGTTACCGGTGGTAATAGACCCATCTGGGGCATATAATAAACTTCTGTAAAATTCATACGATGAAAAACGAAGGGCCATTTTGGGAACAATTCCAATAACCACTGCTCCTAAACCTTTATATAATGATAAAAATGCTTCTTTTTGAACAATGTTAAGACCAGTACGGACAAACCCAGGAGGCTTTTTACCTGATTTTCTGTATAATTGCATCCGAACCTTGACGGTATCTAATGGGTGACAACATAAGGCTTCAAATAAACCAGCGGTACCACCGGCAACCAAATCAACGAGAGATGTTCCCTTCTTTTGACTAGACATGATGCAATACTTTAATAAATAGAATAGATGAGATGAATTTAAACTGTCCAGCAAGGATAACTTATTATATGGTTATGGTTTATAAAAATTTCGGGGGGGGGGATTTTTCACTTTATTTATATGTAAAATCTGGGGTCCTCCTGTTCCGGTCTGGGGAAATTTGTATGGGTGAGGTTCCGGGCATCCATTTACCCGAGGCTGTATCGATGTCAAAGGTGCACATGACTAAGACCGCGGTTTCGGTGTCTTTATATGGTGCCTAGGACTAGCGGAACTTGGAGACCGACCAATGTGAAGCGGCTGTGGACCGTTTTCTCGATTCCATTATCGGAATAGCTCTTGGCCGTACTTGGTGGTTTGGTTTTGGTTCCTTTCCTTTGCAACTTAGTCCATATCCCACGTGACGTGTCCATGCTGTCTCATTCCGGGTGTGGGGCTGGCACGTGAGCAGCAATGTTATAGCTAAATAGAGTTAACTGCCGACGGCAAAGGCTCAGGCCAATTGTGAAATTCTGTTGGTTACAGCAAATCGGTGACCACGGTGGCTACCTTCAGTATGGCCATGTTTGTCTTGGTGTCACTTTGGTTTGGCAGCTGTAATTGTTGGGATCAATCGCCCCGGAGTTTGTCTCGGCGATTATGTCTCGGACATTAAGAGACCCGGAGTCACGGACCACTCTCGTAAATTGGCTATTAATTACTCATCAGCGAATCATGACAGCGCGTTAGAGCTTGTCCAGCGGTGCATTGGTTTTGCCCCGCATATTTGTGGGCAATTGTATCGACTGTTATCAACATTACACACATCACAGTAAAGTGTCACGTGATATCTCTGGTAAAGAGTACTTGTATTCTCTTAAACGGTATTTTTGGTAAGTACGACGTATAACTACTTCTATGGTATCACATTCATTAAATTTGGAACTTAGGATCTACCGGTCTATTTTTTTTTTTTGTATGTCTGTCCTAGCTAAACCATGGTGGTTGATACTTCGTAGTTCACATAGCCCTCTTTGCTTAACAAGATCTCGATAAACTGTGATAATCGTGCTATCAACCGGCTAATTCCGTCCAAAACATACGTGGGCCAGTCCTGGCTTGCATTGGAATCAAACACTGCGATGCTTTTGAGTAGATCCAAGTGGACTCGAATCAAGGTATCGACAGGAATTATTTCTGATAGTGCCAGTGAAGCTAATGGACCTGATACGAGCACATTATAGCACTCTCTGGAAGAGAAGAATCGGTATAATATCTCATTTCTGATGTTAGTAATTGTGTGTAGAATACCCATTTGTCTTTCGTACCTGGTATAATCATCATGGTGAGCATGAGCATCAAGCAATCTCTCGATCATGAGCAAACAAATTCGGATATCTTGGGCTAGGTTATATTCTAACACCTGGTTGGTGCAAGCTGCTCTGTATCGAACTGAGGTCACAGGGCAAATATTGTCGCCCTTCATTTGCCTTTGGTGGGTGGCCAGTTCAAATGGTTCTGTGTCGCACTTTTCGCACTTTTTTGCACCCAAATTGTCTCCACATATACTGCTAAATAATTGGTACTGACAACCACTAGCAACTACTACATTCAAGGGGGGGGGGGGCATTTCCGTGAGCACATTTAATGGTCCAATGTCAACTATGACATTGTCTTGTTGGGTCTATACACTAATTGGCGGTGTTGATGGCTGCTGCGGCACTAGCAGAGGCTTGGGCAGGCTCCAACTTTTCTTCAGCTTCCTGCTTTTGCTTCAATTCCTTTAATCTGGTGGCCTCCTCGTGGATTTGTCTAACATCCTTACTTATACTTTTGTAAAAGTCATGTACCTTGACTCCATAGGGATGATTTGCAGCTTGCTCGTAGTATTGAGAGAGCTTGGCAGTATAAGGAGACTTAGCGATTTGGCTGGACCAAGCACCGAACTTTTCCTGGACATTGGTCAAGTTCTTGTTAGCAGTGGAATCGGGTTCTTGTGAGTGGATATACTTGGCATCCAAGGAGCTGAGGAAGTTCTTGAACGAGGAACTAATACCCTGTTCTTTGTCAACTTGTATGGACTTTTCAACCACCTTGTCGCTCACAATGTACCCATTGCTCAACAATTGGGCCATAATGGCATACTTTGGCTTCTCTTCTTGCGAGATGTCGTCGTAGGTGCTATCACCAGTCTTCTTGGCGTCGCTCGTGGTGGTGCCAGCACCTCCACCTGTAACCTGGTCGTATTGAGGAGGTTGGTCTTTAGTAGCTGTGCTGTCTCCATTGACCTCCTCCACGATAATTGGAACCCCGTCTAACTCGGCATCGTTGAGCAAAAGAGCAGTGCTCAAGGCCTTGGGCGACTCGAAATCAATACGGTACGCTTGAGGTTGTTTTTCCACAGGGGTGGCCGATTTGATCTTACCACAGAACGAAAAGAACTCGGTAAGTCTTTGGGAAGTAACTGAGTTGGGAATATTAGATGCGATAATTGAAGACATATTAATTGATAGAATTGTTTTTTAGTACCTCTGAGGGGTATTGTGCTTTTATAGTTATTCGCACCTTTGTTTGCTCCTGAAACTTGGTAGGTGGCAGTTACGTAAGGTGTCATCTGTTTTGGATCACAGCCGCACCCTTAAACTGTTGCCAGCAGGTATGATGTTTCACTCCTGTATATTCTACATGATAGGAGTCACCTTGTAATCATCAAGGTAGTGCATAGTATATGAATATGCAAGTGTACGTCATATCACCGATGTTGCGAGAAGGTTGTAGAAGGTGTTATGAGACCAATCTTTAGTTGCGAGGGTCTAATTTTGAGATCATATGTGGGGCCGTGGCTGGGGCCACTGCGAACGCTTTGTAGGGGAGAAATAGTGGTTTTTTTTTTTTTGGCAATGTGTCTTACATTTGTAGATTAAACGATTTGAAGTTTTGCAATTGTTAGAACAGCTTTAAGCTAACGATAAGCCGTATTTGGTAGGCAGAAACAACCAATACTGCTGGAAAGTTTACCCTGAATAATATTCTTGACGGGCTAAATAGTTCCCACACCTATAGAAGCAGAAATTGAGCCTAAATCATATAATATTCGGTTTGATATTTTTTTTCATTGATTATACTGTAGATGTAATCCATATTTATGACGTTTTCAGTTATTTAAGGCTCAAAAAGTTGAGAAATGACGATAATTCACTATGTTCGATGGGTTCCGACCACTTTAACCGTCACTCGCGTGACCCTTTCTTGTAGCGACTATTTGAAGTATTCAAACCAAGTAAAAATCCACCACCTTCAGGCATGCTCACTAGAATCCATGTGTTTGCATACTGGATATGATTTCATCCCTATTTCTCGGCATCGGGGTCTTTTTGAAAGGGCCCTTATCTAATGAGGTAAGTGGGTCGGAAGTGGTTGTATCACGTGTACTCCTCGGAAATAAAAAGTCATCACTGGAGGTTGCGGTTTAAGTAAGCAAAGATGTCTATTGTATGATTCTTCGATACTTGAATTTTATCAAGGATACGAGGCAAATAAATTGTGGTCGGTGTCTTGTATCACGCTTGGTTCCTGATAAAGCTACTTATTGGTTGTGTGTCACTGTGACTAGAGATTTGTTGCAAATGGTGCAGCGTGCAGGCTTTGGTTGCAAGGTGCAAATTGTGTGCATTTTGGGCGCAATTTGGGTGCAACTTGATAGCGCTGTACAGTAGTTGTAGTAATACTACAGTGCTGCCCATATGGGCAGGCCTACAGCTGGTTAGAAACAACGTTTATCAACATATTCTACAACATACACACACGTGCCATTGGGATTTGGCAAATGGCACAATCCTCGATTGGATTGTTGGAAATCATAATTCATTAGAGCAAGGTTTGACCCAAAGCACATCTACCGAGAGCACATGCAGCACTGACGGTATCTAAAATGTGCTCTTCGGTTTCTGCCAACATGGGGTTGGTTTCAACGATATCCATGGAACTCAAAAGACCGGTTTGGGCAATATCTTCAGCAATAAATAACCCTTCTCTCAAAGTCAAACCTCCTTCCACTCTGGTACCAGTGGCAGGAACGAAAGATGGATCGATGGCATCCACATCATATGACAAGTGAATGGGGTGTTTTCTATCAGGGTTGACAGCATCGAGGGCCATTTCCACCACCTTACCAATACCGTATTTATCAACGTGATACATGGAAAAGGCAGGGATCTTGTATTTTTTCAAGATGGCCTTTTCACCTTCGTCGACGTCTCTCAAGCCAATGTAGACCAATTTGTTAGATTTCAAGTTTTGAGGAATCCATTCGAATTCTGGTGGGTATGATTCCTTATCAATACCCATGACAAAAGACATGGGGCACCCGTGCAAGTTACCACTGTCGGTGGTGAGAGGACTGTTGATGTCAGCATGGGCATCGATCCACATTACACAAGTGTCAGGGTTATGTTCAAGGGCAGCACTGACAGTAGCAGCACCAATCGAGTGGTCCCCTCCCACAGTAAGAGGGAATCTTCCAGCACCCAATGTGGACTTGACTTGTTCATGGATCTTCTTGCATGTTTCCGATACAATCTTGGCGTTCTTAACACCGTATTTATCCTTGTCATCGGTCTTGGCCGATTCGTAATCGGTGTTGGCCAAGGGTTCAGCCACATCTGTTTCCCAGCCCAAGGATTTGATTTGCTTCTCAAAGCCTGCATTCAAGATGTACTCTGGGCCAAGCTCGACTCCTCCTTTTGGTTGGCCTCCGGAGAAAGGAGCAGTGATGATGGTAGCTTTCTTGTTAGGATGGAATTTGTATTGAACTAGAAGTTAGTAACCAGCACCGAAAAACCCCCCACACACACACAAAAATCCCGCAGCTTGTTCCCGCTACTTACTAGACATTTGGATTAATGAACAAACCCCAGGATGGAGCCCTTCTTATATACTGGGGGAATGCCGGACGGTGGCCATGGAGGTTTATCAGTGAAGGCTTGTTTTATGGATGCAAAAGGCAGGAGTGTGCGAGCATCGCGCACACCTAGACTTAAGGGAATGGTTGATCAGGGAAACCCCACGCGCGAAGTTATTATTACAAACTCTGTAGCAGATAACGGAGCCACCCACCCGCAGAGAGGGGAGAACTGAGTGGAAACAGTGGCTTCATTAGCAAGGTCATGAAACCGGTGGATTTAGGGGGCTTATGGTCGATACCCGGGGGTAGTAAGGGCCGGAAGTGCACGTTGTTTGAGGTGCATGTTAGTTGCGAATTCGCAGCAAATACTAGTAGAGAACGAGAGATGGTTCAGCTTGGGTGGACCACTGGAGATTCAGATGTAAGCGTGGAGAACACAAGTGCAAAGGGGAAGGTGAAAACGTAAAGACGAATGTGAAAAGACGAAAATGTAAAGGCGATTGTGAAACGTTCACCAAGGCTTGAGTTGAGGAATTATTGAGGACAAATGCGTGAGGTATTTATCAACAGATCTGATTGTGAGATGGCCCTGCGGTATTTACCCATTGGCCAGTCCAATTCCAGCGCACCCAGGGGAAGTAGCAGCGGGCTATTGTTTGACGTGTTAGAGTGTGTATGTGTGTGGTTTGGCGTTTTGCAGTACCCAAGATGTTGCGGTTTCGTACGTTATTTGTGCAGCATACATGCATATTACCATTCTCGGCATCCCAGTTATAATTATATATAATTGTATACATATCTATATACTAATCTACATACATATTTATATACATAAATCAGAACAAACTGCCCTACAATGCTTAGTACTAGTCCAGGTAACTTCGGTTATCGGTGGCCGCGCTATGGGTTTTGTCCCCTAATAGACACTACAGTCGCGATCTCATCCCGTTTTGGGGATTGTTCCCCATACCCCACTGTCATTCTCGGTACAAGTCATCCCTACAAAACCATCATCACTGATCCTCCTAAACCTCTCTAACTACTGCCCCTTTACAATCGCCCTACAGGAGCTTCTGGCTGGCCACTTTCCCCCTTTGGACCTCCACCACACTCCCAATAGCGAATCGCTAATCGATCTTTTTTGCTCCGTCGTTGACACACTACCGTTATCTTTCAACTCGCTTCACGTGGCCCGTTTTGGTCCACGTTTTTTGCAGACGTCCATTTGACATATTAAATCCTTTAGCCAGAGACTAAATCCAATAACCACTGGAAGTCCTCGCAAGACTCGGTTTGGCACCATGAAGTTCGGCAAAACCTTCATAAACCACCAGATTCCAGAATGGTCCATTTATTATATGAACTACAAACAGTTGAAGAAAATCATCAAGAACATCGATGCTATTTTTGATGATTCCTTCGCTTCCGATGCGCTTGAGGTCATTTCGTCGGTGCTGTCGTCGTTTTTCTTCGAATTGGATAGAGATATCGAAAAGGTCAATGATCTTTACAATACCAAGTTCAAAGAATATAATCGTCGTTTGGATAGATTAGTCCAGGTTCTAGGATATTCCAATTCCACTATTAATCATCAGATCGAATCCAATGAAGAGTTGGATGAAATCATCTCCATATTGCTCGAATTAAGATCGATCTTCAGAAATTTGAAGTGGTTTGGAGAATTGAACCATAAAGGTTTCATCAAAATCTTGAAAAAACTAGACAAGAAAATCAACCTTACTTTGAAACAAATTGAAAACAGTGATGATCCTTCCAACACCCAAAAATTCTCCTTTGAACTTTCCAGTCATAACAAGGAAGACTATTTATCCACCAGAGTCGACGCATTACCATTTGCTAATGGTGCAGAATTACTCTCCAGCTTGGACATCATCAATGATATTTTGAACCAATTGGACGATGGAGATGATATCAGCCCCGAGGATAGTGATCAAGCCACCAAGAAGTTTGAATTCTTGAAAATCGGTAACAGAAGAAGATATTCTTTTGATCAGGAGTTCTTGGGCCATTATTATGATCTAGTCTACCATGATTCTCATTTGGAATTGCTGAAGGAACTCTCTGAACTTCCCGACAGATCTAAACTCACCCTCAAATTTTTGATTTCCCTTCTTTCTAAGGCAACTTTGGTCAATTCGGTAAATTCAATTGATGTATTGTTGAACTATTTGACCAAATTGGTGGATGAAAATCCCACTTATGAAGGCAACCCCCTCTATGATATCTCTGATATTAGTGGCAGAAACTTTTTCCATCAATACATCACCAGTTTGGGAAAGAAGGAATTGATTAAACAACAAAAGGTCACTCCTGGTGAGTCTGTGGATGTCGATCGTTTTTTTGGCAATAAGAATGGGCCCGATGGTGGTGACAAAGTCACCGATAGTTCTATCAAGGGTTTACAGCATATATTGAATCAATTACAAGACGAAAAACTTCGAGCCGTTTTGATTGGAAAGGATAATTACGACAGAACTCCTCTTCATTATTCAGCACAATACGGATTGAAGGATGCTACCAAAATCTTGCTTGAATTTGTTTACAAGTGGGGACTTGTGGATATCAAAGTGTCTATTGACAACGATGAAATTTGGGGTGATCAAGAAGGATTAACTCCCTTGCATTTGGCTATCATCGGTAAACATCCAAAGACTACTGAAAATTTGATACTCGGTAATCATGGGAACACTTTGGACTGTCCAATGTTGTTGTTATTAGCAGTTAGACTCAATTCCGCGTCTATTTTAAACTCCTTAATCACAAAGGGTCAAATCGATATTGATTACACTGATTTGGAACATAATAATGAAACTGCTCTTTATATTGCTTCCAAATTAATGTACTACGAATTGGTGGAATTTTTATTAGAAAACGGTGCAAACACCGAATTGGGTGAAAACGTGTTTGGTTGGACTCCTATTTTCATTGCAGCAGCTGAAGGAGATGAAGCTATTGTAAAGCTTTTAATTGAATTTGGAAGTCAATACCATATTGTTGATGATTCTGGTTGGTTACCAATGGAACATGCAAGTTTAAGAGGACACTTGAAAGTTGCCGATTTATTGAAGCCTATGGATTTGAATTTGTTATTGTATGATGCCTATACACAAGAAAATAACTTGCCTAGAACCGCTCCTGTGAGTCCTACCCTTCAAGCCAACACCTCACCAAATGAGTCTGATATGCACATTCCTAGACCAACTTCACCAGATTTCGAATCATCCATTGATAGACTTCCCGAATCGACCAAGAGATCGGTCAACCAAGTTTATAAACAATTGAAGAGTAATGGGTCTTCTTCTTCTGTTGTTGGTAGATCTAAATCTCCAGTCACCAGAAGCAGAATTAGAAAAGTCAAACCAATTAAATCGTTTGGTCATCGTTATTTGAATGAAGACGAATCGTTGATCTTGATTACTTTGGGAACTACAGACTTAAGAGATCACTCCAAGGCTATTGATTTGAACAAGATCACTTTGGCAAAGACTTTCTTTACAGAATTAGACACCGCTTTATCGTTACAAATTACTTGTCGTGATAAGACAAATAATGCTGCAGTTGAACCACCTGTGGTAATCGATTTACCTTTAGAAGATCAACATGGAAGTGCCACGGATCCAATCACTTTCAAATTAAACCATGGTTTACTGTCTGATGATGTTATTATTACTTTTGATTTGATTCCAACGTATCAATACAGTAGTAAGAAAGAGAAGATTTTGGGTAGAGCTATTGCCTTATTAAAGGATGCTTACACTAATGTTGGGCCCAATCTCAGATCTTTGAACAGCAAAATCACCTTACCAATTCTTGATTCTTCAAGTTTGGATATTTTGGGTACTTTAAGATTCGAATACCTTTGCGTTACATCATTCAGCCATCCTTCTATGAGTGTTGGTAGATCCGATACCTATTGGAAACAATTGGTATCTACCAGAGTGATTGGTCATAGAGGATTGGGTAAAAATGTCAGTGGAAGGAAATCGTTACAATTAGGAGAAAACACTGTGGAATCATTTATTGCGGCTGCTTCTTTGGGAGCATCATACGTTGAGTTTGATGTGCAATTGACCAAAGATTCTATTCCTGTTGTTTATCACGATTTCACTGTGGCAGAATCAGGAGTTGATATTCCAATGCATGCATTAACAGCAGAACAATTTTTGGGATTGAACGAAGATGAAAAACATCGCAAATCTCTGGATAAGCCTCATGCTGCTCAAGATGATAATTCTATTAACAGGTCTAGATCGATTTCATCATTTCATTCAAATTCCATTGCCAATAAATCTAGAAGTCACACTCAATTCAATAGCTTGGCTTCACATGCGCAAAGTGATGATAGAATTGATAGAGAATATAGGGATCAATTCAACCGGAAGATGAAGCTCACTAGAACTTGGAAAAATGAAGGATTCAAAGGTAATGCCAGAGGTTTGTCGGTTGCATCTGATTTCGTTACTTTGAAGGATTTATTCAAGAAGTTACCCAAGAGTGTTGGATTCAATATCGAGTTGAAGTATCCTATGTTGGACGAAGCGGAAGAAGAAGATATGGGAGAAATTGCTATTGATCTTAACTTCTACGTTGATACGATTTTAAAGGCGGTGTACGATGAGAATATGACTGCCAGGGACATTATCTTCTCGTCTTTCCATCCAGATGTTTGTTTGTTACTTTCTTTGAAGCAACCTACCATCCCTATTTTGTTTTTGACCGAAGCAGGAACTGCGTTTAGAGCAGATATCAGATCCTCGTCACTTCAAAATGCAATTAGATTCAGTAAGAAGTGGAATTTATTGGGTATTGTTAGTGCTGCTGAGACGTTGGTCAAGACTCCGAGATTAACTCAAGTAGTCAAATCTTCCGGTTTAGTTTGTGTGACCTATGGTACCGATAATAATAATCCTGAGAATGCCAAAATCCAGATGAGGGCTGGTGTCGATGCAGTTATTGTGGATAGTGTTTTGGCCGTTAGAGAGGGTTTAAGAAAGGATACAGAGAATTTGAAGGAGTTGGAAGAAACCAGCGAGTAGACGCAGACGATTTTATAGTTACAGATAGAAAATACAATTTTGAATCATACCAGCAACTAACAGTGCTCTTTTCTTTATATAATATTCTTGAAGTATATAATTTTTGGTAGCAGATGAATAGATTTATGAAGAGAATGGTCAAATAATAGTGGTCTTATTATCTAAAAAAAAAAAAAGTAAAATGACAATCCCTTGAATGACCAATAATTGAATTCATAAAGATTATTTTCAATTCATATATGTGGATCATTTCAAGAATTTCCTGACAATTTCAGTTGAACAGAGCCAATGGTTATATGAGATTACAGATTGACTAATTTGAATATATTTAGAATTTTTTATTTTTTTTTGGAAAATATACATGGTTACGACAGAAAGCTCGAACAATGACTTCGCCAGGGAGATTCTACCAGTATACACCACTTATTCTACAAAAATCAGCAAGCCAAAACGGCCCATTTGCACCCAAAATGGTAGTGCTTGGTCAAAAAGTGTCCCATCCTCACACCCCACTGGTTAGTAATGTAGTTTGGAGTGACAGTGCAATCCCGTGATATCGGACTAAAAGTTGACCGTGGGGCAAACCATCCCATCACTTATGACAAATCAGAACGAAAACAAACGGGGGGCACCACCGGAGTTCACCAAACCGACCGTACGTGGCTCGGTCGTCTCCGGCGACGGTTCGGGCCCCGGAATCCACGGAGTCCATGTTGATGCCGCCAGAGAAATGATCAAAATTCACACCAGAGGGAGAGCTCCTCCACCAGCCCGTCCAGGGACGGCTCCCAGATCCTCCAATGACATTGCCACATCCAGTATGAGCAGCTCATTCCCCCGATCTGGAGGTGCTGCTGCTAGTGTTGGCGGTGGTGCCGTTACTAATACTAATATTAATAGTGTGCAACCCTCCTCACCTCAACAGGGTTGCTCCAAAACATCAACAGTTTCAGTACCAGCAAAAGCGCACACGGGAGACTGTAACAATCCACAATGCGACCACTGTGGACTGGTAATCATCCCCTCACCCAGCTCGTCGTTCCCTATACAGGACAAGCCATCCATATCCATTAATGACTGGAGTATTTATACCATCAAGAAGCCAATATTGAATTCAGCGGAATTGGATTATCTCAGTGATAACAAGTTTGATTTCCCGTTGCCTGAAATGATTTTTGGTAATAATTTGGTGAAATTGGTCAATGATAAAACTGGTGAGTCCATCGAGTTCGATGCCATCTCTGCTTTGGATTCGCTAGACCCCGATTGTCAACTTAAAGTGAGTTATCATCAAGAATGGCTTAGTTCCAGACGATCCAAAACCTCATCTTCTTCGGAAAAATCAGAGAAGGCCCTCAAGGAAAACTCAAATAAAGACATTGCTAAATTGACCGATAATCTAGATACCATTAAGCCATATGATTGGACATATTCTACTAACTACAAGGGGCTCACCAAAAATCTCACTTTGCTGGCCACAAGAGACGAGATTCCAATTCAGAAATTGTTGAAGCCAGACCCCATATTATTCTTTGACGAATCGATTTTGTTTGAAGACGAGTTGGGCGATAACGGTATCTCCATGCTTTCAATCAAAATCAGAGTCATGCCTTCGTGTTTACTCTTGTTGTGTCGGTTTTTCTTGAGAATCGATAATGTCATTTTCAGGGTGAGAGACACCAGAGTATTTATTGATTTCGAAACCAACCAAGTGTTGCGTGAATATAAAGAACAGGAATATCCTTATGACGATTTGTTGAAGAAAGTGAAAAACAGCAAACACTCACATTCGAATGATCCTAAGAAATTATTACGAGACGTCAATTGGGTGGCTCAAAATATTCCTGTGGTCAGTACAACCACCGAATCCAACCATCATAATTAAAAGAGCCCCATAACCCATAACCTAGTGGTTGGTTCCTTAGATCCGTCCCCCCAGCTCACACCCATACATATATGGCTGCTCTATAATCAACATATAGCACAGCTAGGACCCTTATATTACCAGAAATCAAAACAAGCCCATGAACGCCTACCAATCTACCAATCTACCAACCTAACTTCTACAGTTAGTGGGCCAGTGTGATATTCGCAGTGCGGTCTTGGTGAAGCCATCGCCGCCAGTGATTATTCAAATCCCCCAATTTGTTAGCATCGGAATCAGATCGCATATATGTAGTCAATATAGTTAGATACGATTAGCTAAATAGATCCCCATTGGCGGCCCTCCTCCTTCTGTATGGGCATCTTGGATGGTGTGGTTGTGCAGGATTGGGCCACCAATACTTGTGCGTGCACACACCACTTTTCACCAGTCTTCACTCGAATTTTTCAGTTCTCCAGTTTCGAATCTCTAGCCATGTTCAAGAACAGCAGCAGGTTGGTGGGCCAGGCCCTTGCTAGAAACTCGCAAAGATCCATACACCAAGTTCCCAAATTAAAAAACGAACAGCAGCTCATAACCAATGGGGTCGAAGGATTATACTCTGCAAATGGGTTCAAGACAGCTTGGTCTGAGTACCAGAAGTACTTGACCTTGAACCTCACATTACACACAAACGGCACGGAAAACGAGTTGAGAAGCCCTTACCAAATCTTGTTGAAGACCGCCAAACAAACCACCCAACAACACATTTTCCATTATGCATCACAGTCTCATAATAACCATTTATTCATGGAACAATTGACCAACAAGTCAGAAGCCGCCAACACAAGACCTTCGCGGGCCTTGATGGAAAAACTTGCTTTGCAAGATATCCCAGATATTGAAACTTTCAGACAAAGAATGTTATTATTGGCCGATTCTTCATTTGGTCAAGGATGGGTGTTCTTGGTTGAATTACCTGACAAATCGTTGAGAATCATGAGATGTAATAACGATGGTACTCCTTATTACTACGGTAAAAACCAGTCATTGGACTTGAACGGTGGGGTAGACGAAGGAAGTTTTGAATATTTGAACTCGTTGAATGCTCGTGCCAAAGCAAATGAAAAAGATTGGACCTTACCTATCTTGGCTATCAACTGTTGGGATGTAGCATATATTAAGGACTACGGATTGAATGGCAAGGCCGATTATTTGTCCAACGTTTGGGACTGTATCAACTGGGACGTTGTAAACAAGAGACTCTTTCAAATTTAATTAGACTCGTCACCGTGTATATAGAATAAATACAACTTCCTGTGTCTTTTTGTAGCTATCACTTGGACCCTTTGATGGAAATGATAATGTACATGTAGTTGTTGTTTGTCATTTTTTGTCATTTTTAGGTCCTTGTTAATTATAGTTTTCAGGGTCAATGGCCTCATCAAAATCCATCATCAATAATTCTTCGACCTCACGCTGGTCCACCGAGTTCACATCCATAATCAGTTGTAGTCGGGCCAATCTGTCGCCAATCTTACCACAATCCTGGACAATGCCGTATAAATCCTTATCATTGTACCAATTGATGGGTAAAGTGGTGATAAGTGAAGGTAACAAGTCACATAATTTCGACAAAGAATCCCACTTGGTGACCAATTCCTTGTACAAACGTCGTATCTGTCTGGATTCCTTATCTGAAACATTGGCTAACCGTTGACGAATGTGGTTCTGCTTCTGGGTCACAAACTTATTGGACTTGGTGTTTAATTGTTCATTCAACTGATGTAATGTGTTGATCTGTGGCACCACTGATGTTTGCACCATCTTTTTTAGTTGGTGAGCCCCTTGTGCGTATTGCAGGGTAGATTCCTGTTGGCTATTGAATTCGCTCATCAACTGGTATGCCAAACCTTGAGGTTGGTAAAGGGTATCTAGATTATCAAGCAACTGTATTTCCGACGAATTAAGATTTTCGTTGGACTGATGGATCGATCGTAAAATAGGAAGCGTTTTTTCCAACCATCCGTTCAAAAATATCTCTGTTTTCACCGTTTGGTTGTGTAGTTTGAGAAATGACTCCAATGCTGGCGGCTCTATATGATGGAACGTCTGCACGATTGACTCGTACTGTTCACGAACAGAGTCGTCCGATTGCGCCTCGAGCTCTTTGAGTCTGGCTAAGTAAAGGAGCTCGTTGGTCTTGGTGGTTAGTTCATGGTACAATTGAGTGTATTGTGATTCTAGGGCCTGAATGTGGCTACTGCTTGGAGGTTGGGCGTTCTTGTAGGTAGGAATACCGTAACTGCGGGATAAAATCAGCGTGCTCGATAATAGGCGATCACACTCCTTGGAAAGAGGCTCCGACATCCCAATCTGTGGCGGTATGAAGAAGTAATGGTGAATTGAAGCTTTGGAGGTAAGTGTTTATCGATATGTGGTCACGTGATGGGTCACGTGATCGCCTCTATCTCCAGTCCACCAGCGGTTTAAATGGGTTGGCAGCATCCGTCGTATATTCGCCACATAATCCGCCAGTTCAATGAGTTCCAATACCAGTGCAGTTAAGAACAAGTTATTTCTAGTAGCCCGTTCTGGGAAATACGCCAGTTTCACCCCGAGCCAGACCCAAAAGTACCACCATGAGACGGAACGGTTTCTAGTCACTTATTCGGATGAATTGGATGCAGTGGAGTTATTCGATGTATATGAGATGCAATTCCACCTAGCCTTGATAACGGGACACGATATAGAAGCCAAGGCCATTTTGGACCGGCTCTTGGATCAGTTTGGAACCAATAAAAACTCGCTGAGAATCAAACTACTCCAATCAAAATACCACCAAGCATTAGGAGATGACGAGCAGGCATTGAAGATGTTGGGCAATGATCCTGACGAGCTCAGATTGTCTAGAAGGTTGACCACTACCAGTAACAAGGATGGGAATACCGAGTCATATATCGCCAACTTAAACTTTTACTTAGATCTCCAACCATCAGATTTGATAACGTGGGCCGAATTGGGAGATCAATATGCTAAGGTGGGCCATTACGATAAGGCGGTGTTTAGTCTCCAGGAGATCTTGCTACAGGAACCCTTGGCATACCCAGTATTTTATAAGGTCGGATTATACACTTACTACCAGTTCTTACAAGAAGAAAAGGTGTTAAAGACCGAACGTAAAGATAAGATTGTGGAGATATTTGCGATGTTGAGAGATGCCCGCAATAATTATCTAAGATCAGTGGAGTTGTGTGATGTTTACGTAAAGGGCTGGGTGGGGATTTATCTAATTACGGTTCATAAATTTAACGATAAATTAGCCAAGATATCGGCAATTAAGGAAGTGGGAAAATTTCTAAAAGAAAATGAGAAATTGAAGGAGTTGGCTCAAAAGAAATTGGCCCAGCTAGATCCCCACGCAATTGACCAAATCAAGTGATTCTAAATATACCTGGCCCATACGGCCACATAATATAGATATCAAAAATTAGCCCCCATACATCAATGCCCTATGTTATTCACGTGGTACAGTTGGTTCGGTGTGATTACCACACCTTTACAATCCGGATTACAGAACGACTCGAGAAATAAATGCACATTTGGGAAAGCAAAATGTCGTCACATTTTGATGTTTAA
>JAKTXG010000109.1:0-41772 GCA_030561385.1 Suhomyces bribrorum | reverse complement strand
AAAAAACGAGCGGGGAGGGGGGGGGGAGGGGGGGGGGAGTGGGGGGTGGGTGTTGGGGGGTGGGGGGTTGGGGGGGGGGGGGGGGGGGGAAAAGATGTTACACTAAAGTGCACTATAGGAGGATAATTAGCGAAGAGGTCTATTTCGCGAATGCAATTAACCGTGGTCTAGGACCCCTACTTAATGTGGAGGAAAATACCGTAGTTAATTTTTTTTTTTTTTTTTTGTTTTTTTGTCTTAATTGTTGGCCATCCACCGAAGCAAAGCCCGGATTGGTGGAATTCTTTTTCTTGTCTACATAATTGGTTCCTTACATTAGGCTAAGTTGATAACATTATTTTTAGTGCGTTATCAACTTGGCATTGGATTCTATAGTGGTACTGGTGGTACTGGTGGTGGTTTTGGGGGGGTTCAAGGTACTTCGCTAGGGACACCCGGAATCGAGGTTATTCTCCATGTTCCTTTTTGTTCGTTTTAGAATCCCAGTAAGTTTCATGGTTATGAAGGCTTAGTTGTCCAATCATCTCTAAGGCGGTGCCCCACCCCCTCCATGCACCGCTGAGAAAGACATCATGCACGTTTACGAGGTATTGTCGGGTCGGAAGTGAAAAATGTTACCTTTAATTACCGAATTTCACCAATTTTCACCTCAAATTACAATGCTTCCAATCACCATCATTATTATATGCTGTTCAAATACGGCACTGTGGCGTTGCCTGCGGTCTGTCCAGGAAACAGTACTGTTTTTAGGGGGGGAAAAAAAACAAAAAAAAAAAAAATAAAAAAAATTCTCTGCCGTATTCCCCCACTAAATCTACTTTTCAGTATTTTCAAGAACCCTGAATCTTTTTAGTTAGATGGAGGTTGCCAAGCCCAATAATCTTTGCGATATTTCCACTGGTGAAGAGAAATTCAAACAATACTTTACTTGGAAATATAACGTTGACCTTCTCTTTTGGGCTTTCCTATTAAGGGTTCAAATTTATAAAAAAATTCGCTCATTTTTTTACCTAACCGTTAAATTACTTAATTTACCATGAAATCTGGGTTCTTGACTCCTTACAGATCTCCGACCTCACTGGTTAGTTAGATCCACTTCAAAACCCTTTTGGACTCTGCCCACGGGCCGGCGAATGCTAAAGTGGTAGCCATCCCTTCCCATCCCGTAGTATGGCCCATTGACCATTTCTCGGTGGTGACCAAATGATCTTGGCTCCACGCTTTTAACCCCGTAAATAAATCGATCTCATCGATTAGTTGCTGTACTTTAAATATTAAATCATGAAATTGCAAACATTTTCTTTTTTTTTTAATTCGATGTTGCTACCTTTTGGAACTTGATACATTTGTGATTACTGAATTGCTGCTAGTTGATATTGGGACTTCCATCATAACCACTCAAGCTTTCTGGGCGTATTTTGGGGGATTTTTCCCTTCTATTAATTTCTACTGCCTGTATGCTACGTCAAGGTTTAATTACTTCGGAGTAAGGAACTTCTTTACTTATTTCTTGGGGACCCTTTGTAGCTAAAATATCTATATTATAGGCACCATAGCTTTTTTTTTTTTTTTTTATTTTGCAACCTTATCTACAACTTTAAATATGACAAATACTCGTACACTGGCAAAAATCTTGTTAGGCGAAAGTTTCATTGAGATTGGGTGGCCATTGGTCTACCCTTTTCCGCACTGCTGATTACATGGTGACATTTATTTTTCATAACCATATACTCTTCGACAAAAAACCAGCATAGAACTGGTACTCGATTCAACATTAGTTGGAGTCTAAATAAATACTAAGCTACTACACCTTGCTTCTTCACCTTCAACAATTTGAAGACATTCACCAACTTGACACTTCCAGTTAACAACTCTTCTTTGAAGTAAAACAAAAATGCGGCAGTGGTGATCGATTGAACCAATTTGACAGTTAATCCGCCGTATAAACCTTCAAGGCCTTCTTCACGGACGATTTTCTTGATTTCTTGGTACATCGACAATTTAATGTCCTTTTCTTCGCCAGCGATTTTTTTCTTCTTGATGTGCATTCTTGACTTCAAAGTAATGTATGGATAAGTTAAAGACGTGGCGATTAATTTACCAAAAGCACCAATGAAAAATGCGTTCATAGGAGTAAACGAGTTCTTGCCCTTGTTGGCAACCACAAAGTTCTTGAATTGCTCAAAAATGGTGTATTGAATAATTGGATTAATCACCAATACCAATGCAGGCAAAACACCAGCAAATAAGGTTCCCACACCATCTTGTTCAATAATCTCGAAAATGGCACCAAAAGTCGAAGTGGTTCCCTTGACAGGCAACCCATCTTCAGTTTGCTTTTTACGAGTCATGGTACGAGTATTGGCAACCCAAAAGGGATTGGACCCCACACAAGTGATGGACCCAGCAATAGCACCAGTAATAATGGACTGGAACGTGGATAAACCCTTCCCCTTTCTGGCAGTCAAATTGTTTGCTTTCAAGAACACATTTGAAGTCAATTCATAAAAGTAATAATAAATGAAATTGGTTAAGGTGATACCATAAAGAGCACTTTCCAATCCTGAGTATAAACCAAGAATCCCCTTGTCAGCAATGATTTCCTTAGCAGCCAACACAGTGGTGTTTTTGGTGATCACGTCCAAAAGCTTCTTTTGAGTGGTTTCACTAATGGTAGCTTGAGGTTGACTTTCTTCATCCAACTGTTTCTTCTTTTTGGTAGTTTGAGCGAGGGTGGACAAGGTGACCAAAGGATAGGTCACAATCATGGACAAGGCACCGCCACCGGCCCCTGCAATGGCATGAGCGATTTCTTCAACGTCCCCCATTATACAGTTATTAACGCGTTTAATTCAAGTCCATTTGGTTGTTTATATATCCCCGGTGGACCGTGGATCAAGGCTGAATCACATGGCATTATGTGGGGAAGTCACGTGACTGAAGATGGTCTGGCCCAGGTAGTGGTCTGACCGCATTTGCTTTGATGCTGATGTGGCCGGGGTTTGTTCCATCTATCCATAATGGCTGTTGAAACAAGAAATACATTACTCATTAAGCTTGGGACTTTCGCTGTCATTGCGATTGGTCTTTTCGCTGTGGGAAAAACACATATTGCTTCCTACAAAGATGACCGTCATAGAAGAGAAACTGATGCCAGAATAGACTCTGAGGATAATGAGTTTGGAATCACTGCTCGTAGACCTGGTTTCCCAACTCATAATCCAACATTGAACTACGAAGGAAGAGAAAACAAGTACCAGGGTTCTGGTGCTGCCTATTCCACCAGAAGGACTGGTGATCGGTTGTCCTTCTTTTCTGTTTTCGATTGGGTCTGGTCTGGTAAGGATGAATGAGGATATTCCATAACACAAGTTGAAATTTTTGAAAAAACTAGCATCTGGACTTGGTTACTAAGCTGGGTGGCTCTTTGGTGGTGTTTACTATGTTAAGTATGTAATTTGTTCGTGAAATGGATCGAAAAACCACGCCGTCTTCATTCGGTAGACATTGTCACGGCATGTTTCCAGTATATATCATCAGTAGTCATCCTTGTACATAGTAGTAATACACCATAATAATGACATATATATATATATATATATATATATATATATAACTTGTAATTGTAACCTAACTAATACCATCCATGGTGCTATATCATCTGTATGGTTGAAGATTAGGTTGTAATGCTACGATGGTCTAAATCTCTTACTTGTAGTAACCAATCACCTCCATGAGTCGGTTGGTTCGTACATTGATCCTGACGAATAACTACTATTATAATCTATAAAGCTGGTACTCCTCAATTCTTCAAAGCAACATATTAGTGAGCGATAACATTACTGTATTAGATTGTGTTGTCAAAGAAAACAAAAATAGAGTACGCCTTTTTCTAGGTGTCTGAAAATTAATTTGGCGCATAACATGCTACCATGTTCAAAGTCTAGTCCAACATCAAGCGACTTTCTCAAATCTAACGTTTCCTTACGGGCCCGGTTGATTCTTCTTACTCCAGCCCGCAACTCCATTGGTCCATGCTCTACCATTACTTTACCAACTCATCGAATGCTATCTCATAAATCAAATTAGACTTGATAAACTTGTCCAAGCACCATCCACACAAGAAGTTATCCTGCAATTCTTGTAATATCATAACAATATTGCTCTTCACCTGGTCATCAGCATTGAACAAATTCATCAATAACAATTCGATTCCCTTATTTTTATCAAAAATAGTCAAATTTCCCCCATGTAAAGATGATGATTGTAAACTAGTGGCCGAATTAGGAGGTATTAAATAAGTTATGAGTAAGAAGATTTCTAAAGACCTTCCACTAATCAAATATTTCAAAATATTAAACCAGATTTCGCGTTCGTTAACTTTTGGATTATTTGATATGTTGTTCAAACTTTGTAAATGATATTGCAAATCAATCATTAGGTTCAATTCATTTGACAAGTTTGGTAACAACAAATTGTAGAAAAATTTTCCTTCAAATAAAAGATCTTGAAATTTTTTAGAAATTAACTGATAACAGGATATTTCAATCAATTTACTTGAGTCGCTTTGCCAAAAATATCCAATACCATCTAACAATAAAATCAAATCTTTTTTCACTGTTTTAGATCTTGGATCTTGTGGGAAATTATTATTAAAGTTTTTCAGACTCAAAAGAATCCTAATGATTTCATTGATATGTCTTCTGAAAATAAGTTGAATGGTAGTTAAATCATCATTATAATTGAATAATGACAATTGAAGGTTAGATAAAAATTTGGCATCCTCAGATATAATCGAGGATTTATAATCAACATCTGAAGGATACTGTGACGTGATATGAAATTCATTCGAATCCAAATCGTATAACAAATCCCATAGTTTATCATTATTCTTGAAAAATGGATTGATTGTACCTGCAATGTAAGAGTCACATTCTTCTAATAAATCGATTTTACTAACATCTATAATTGGAAACACGTTATAATTTGATAGAAGTCCACTTAATATTCCGCCGCCTGTTATTATTTTTAAGGTTAATAATACATGATCAATAATGAATCCGGACGACTTGTCATAACTTAAAAAGATGATTTTTTTCCCGGTTAAAATGGCATTAATAAGAATAATGATGGGAGGGGTTTGTAGTCCATAAATCGTCAATTCATTGTTTAATATGTTGGTTGCCAATTTAGCCGAAAGTAAATGGATCAAGTTGGGCTTGAAATTTAGGTCGGTGGGATTAAGATAATCACCTATCGTATCAGGCAATTCTATCATGGGAATTTTGATAGGAATGTTCATATTATTGAATTTAATAATCGAGTTGAAGCTCAAATCTTTTCTGATAAAAAGATCCTGATTGATTATATTGTTTTTGTTTATACCCATTAATTTATTTCTAAAAGTTTCGTCATAATATATTTTATCATTAATTGGTAAATCCAAGATTGAAGTTATGAGTAGCTTTTTTATTATTGATATTTGACTGGAACTATTGGAAAACTTGAAGTTCTTGACATTAATTGACAGATAAAGTTCTTTAATAACACTAAGATCATTTTCTTCAAAGTATTTATCCAAACATATCAAGAGCAAAGGTTTAAAATTCTTGAAGTAGAGAATTTTGGTTATTATTGATAATGACTTAATGACCGAACCTCTTTTATACTTGGAATCAGTGACGTTCATAACAATAGTATACAAAAAGTAAGGATCTTGTTCACAGGTGGCCCGGTTATACAAGTACTGGAATTCACCGGTGGAAGTGTTGCGGTGGAGCATGAAAAGAGTGAAATCTTCTTCTCTTTTATGGATCTGATCGGGAAGCATAAGTTCGGGAAGAAAGACAAGATTATGAAGTCCCGGTAAAGGAGTAGGGTATTGGTGGATAAGGGACGGGCCCTTGTCGATATGGAACTCTGCAGTCACGATATAATCGATGTTACGAGTCATGATGGTTAATTCGTTGGAGGTTGATGGACTAAAGGGCAACTGTAATTAAATTAAAAACGGCCACCACAGTGAACGAATGTGCTGAAGGACGGGGGGAAAAGTTGTGGATGGATCAATGAATTTAGTCAATTGCCAGTGGTGGTCTGAGCACTGATCAAATCTGTAAGGTCGTTGGCTAATCTATTGTTGTTGCTAGTGTTGGTATTAGTGGTGGTCTTGCTCGTTTTTCCTAGACGTGTTAGACGAGACGGCTGAGAATGGTAATCCTGTACGGTGCACGAGATGATGAGGCGGAGAAGGTAAAACTGGATGGGTTAATAGGGCGGGGGACAGTAGTAGGGGGAACGGAAATCCAATGTTGGTGGTGGTAATATTGGTGGTGGTCACCGACGGGAAGTGGCGGAATTTTTGGGCATCTTTTTGGGCATCTTTTTGGGCATCTTTTTGGGAATCTTTTTGGGCCGTTGTACCGATAGTGGTGGGCCGAAATCCTCCCGATTGGCGACCGAACATGCCGTGCAAAAACAACAGATGGCGGTGGATAAATGTGGGGGGGTAATTACACCCACTGGTAGGGGCTCCAGGCCCGGTGGTTGTCAAGCTAGTAAAAATTGTATTGTTCTCAGATCCATAGTGGCCATGGCAGATCGGGGTTCTTTTTTTCGTACTAAAAATGCACATGAAGACTGAATAATAGTAGAGAAGAAAAGAGACTGGCCCCTCATCTAACAATACCGGATTAGTGGAATAGGCACCATCGATATATTGACAACACTTGAGACCTCTTGCATCTCATACCAGAAGTTGTAATTTTTTGTTTTTTTTTTTTCAGATTTTTATAATAAGATTTTATTGAATTTTATTATTTTGCAGTAATTTTACAAAAAAGTAAGTTGCGACGACAAGTTGTGGGCTTATTTATTTAAACCTGTTTATAGCAACTTTTAATTCAGGTAAGTTTAATAAAATTAATGCATGGGCTTCAATTACTCAACTCTCGACCTACAGGGTACGTCAATATTTCCTACACTTCCAGTTCTTAATTAACTCACCATTATAATGGTTTAACTTACATTTTAATACACACAGAGAATTACAGGGATTCACTCCCGAGTTGTTCATGAGTAGACAAACACAGTTCATCTCGTAGTTGACAAATGACAGCTACACCACACCCAGAACTCGGTTTGTTTAGTTTTCAAAGTAGTCAGCCATTTCTTGGTCCAATTCTTCTACAGTCTTCTTGGCCTTCTTGACTGGCTTCTTCTTATTGGCTGGCTTGGCAGCAGTAGCAGTCTTAGCGCCTGCTTGCTTGGCCTTAACAGCTTTGAGTTGCTTTTTGGCAGCAGCGATTTTTGGGTTAACCACAGCGTTAGCTGTAATTCTAGATGCTAAAGATTTTTTGGTTGGATCAACAATTAATTCCAATTTCAATTTGGATGATCCACCGTCAATAGGAGCACCGTTGTACTTTTCCACAGCCAAAGTAGCAGATTTACTGGCCTTGAAAATGATAGTAGCAATACCCTTGAATTGACCCTTTTCATTATAGTTCATAGAGATACTTTGAACAGCACCAACTTGAGATTGGAAGAAATCCTGAAAAAAATGTTAGTTATGAGAGAGAAAAAAAAAATGCAAAATTGGTATTACGAATGCAGATTAGCTTCGATGGAGAACAAGCATAGATGTAGCAATGTATCGGATATCGGAATATTCAAGGGTCAATTAATGGACCCTTGATTGTGAACGACCTTCAGTTTATAGTGATCTGCAACTAGACGACGAAATCATTCGAGACTATCTATCAAAATATCCACTCTAATCGCAACTTAATCTAATAAGTCACATTGTTGCAGTACCCAATAGGGTAAAAACGGAAACATGATATCGGCGGAGATAGCCATGTTCCATCATTATAAACTGTATAAGGATGTCAAAAAAAAAGACAATAATCTTTCCTCAGACCGAGTCGGACAATTAGTCTGTTATCAGTGATAACGGATGGCGCATTTCCTGATAACCCCCAAATCCTCACGCATTGGAAAACCAAACGCTCACACGCACTGACTCGTGCTCAAGAATTGATGGAAAACTGACACGTAAAACGTCATGGGGAGGAAATCGATGTCAACGAAAGTTAACTCGGGCCCATTTTCGACTCTTCCGATACACATACACCCAAAACTATATGCAAAAATAGAATTTGCAAACTCCTTTGACGCAATAATTTGCAAAACGTAGCGAAACCGGGAATTTTTTTTCTTTTGACTGTGACCAGCACAATCAAAACTAACCCCATTTCTAATACCACTTAGCTCCTTATGGAACATACCTTGATGTTGTCTTGCTTCAAGTCACGAGGCAAGTTGTAAACAACAACCTTAGTAGCAGCCGATAAATCGACGGTAGCAGCCTTCTTAGCAGCAGCCACGACAGCTGGCGACTTTTTGAAGGAAACAATTGGCTTTTTGGCCACACCACCAACCTTCTTTCCGACCTTAGTTGGCTTACCACTCTTTGGGCCGAACTTTCTGGTCTTCTTGGTGGAGGAGATGATTTCGTCTAAAGACTTGTCTAAAGCGGACATTTCGATGATAGATAGATAGATAGATAGATAGATTTAACTAAGTAAGTTAGTTAAGCGGTAGGTGAAAAAATGGAAGGCGAGGCCCGATGGATGATGGGAGAGGGGGAGTTTGGGTGCCGAGATGAGATCTGCTGAGAGCGGACTGAAATTTACACACGGGCACAAAAAAGTGACGGGATGGTCACGTGCAGCCAATTAGAAAACAAGTAAATAAAATGTAATCAGGCTGACATATGCACGTTTGACCAGAATTAGGTTATAGTAGGTTATACTAGGCTGGCAACGGAAGTACCGATTAGGATATCGGACCGATCGACAAAACGTCATGAGGCTGACTGGAGAGGGGGTGGGGGTTTACACAACTAGAAATTGATCCAGATAAATTAGCGGGGTCTCGTGAAGTCTCGTGACCCCCCACAGTTTATCTGTGGCATTGGTGCGATGTGATTAGTTGGGAAGGGATATGCTCGGGTTAAAATCGGGAAACTTCGTACGGCACCAAAATTTAATTAGGAAATCAGCGGTTAGATAAATGATAACAAATGATTCCACAAATGAAACCTTCAGCCATAGTTCAAGATAGCTAGCTAAGTTGGAAATCCGAAAAAACCCGTATCTACCCCCACGAACTTACCAGACCCCGGTCCCCCACCTCCCCAGCAACTAGCAATTCTACTCCACCACTACCACCTACCACCACCACCACCCCACCTAATGTAGTCTCCCCTCTAACAGTTTCATAACGTAAGTGCAGGTCTCCTCAGTCCCCACTTTCCATTCCAGTAGTCTCCTTGTGTAACCAGGTTACATCTTGATTAGCGCAATTGTGGATTCTTTAATTGTGGAATTATTAAGTTTTTTTTAGTGCATAGTGTCAATCAAAATGCCTTATTATTTATGTAGTCGGGGGTGGAGGGGGTGAAGTTCGGATTTTGTTGTTAATCCATCAGGTGTCAAGTTTCAGGTTGTGTTATCTAAGCTACCAATCCCCGGGTAACATTATATTATTAGTACTTGGATTTCTCAATTTTTTTTGGGATCCTTTTTCCTACTGTCAGATAAATTTTTTATTTTATCTTTTTCTAACTTGATAGTTTTCCATCGCAGATCCTTTCGGTATTTACCCGGTAAATCCCTTTTATACCTCCAGTCTTCCTACCTCCGCTTGAACGATATTGGTTTTGTTCATTATATACCTGGTGTGTTGATCGTTTAAACCCTACTGGTCCCTTTAAGATTGACAAAGGTGGTATATTTGCCTGATCGTTTTTTAACTCCCTGTCACTTTTAATTACTTTATTATTCCCATTTACTCGTCAGCGGTGTTTGACCAAATCTTTCTTTTGATTGTACTATCCATGCTACAATGATTTCCTTTGGTCTTTTTTCTGGTAACTCTAATTATCATCCTTTTAGTTTGAATCTTAGCCATAAGAAGGTGGGTGTGTTTAGGTTTTTGACCGACTTGTTGTACCGTAAGTCGGCCCCTTCCCTTTTCCCAACCACCTTCAATGTGTTTAATTTGTCTAACTCCCAAGCCTTTTTCCCTAAAGCATGTGCTGCTGATGACTTGTCGTTGTCGCTTGCTGGTCCAAGCGACCAAATCGAGTTCTTCAATAACTTTGTCATCACCAACAACCCCGGCACTCTAGGCGACTGCCAGGGCCTGGCTCCAGTCCCTGCTCAATATCACCCTTACCACCATCCTCACCATCATCCCGAAGCTTCTTCGGAAAATCACTTGGACATCTCTTACTTACAACATACTTATTACGAAGAAAGACAACCCCAACCCCAATACATCAAAACGAACTCCGCGTATGGCGAACAGTTCTACCCTCAACATCACTTGCCTCAAACCCAAGGTTTAGGCGTCAAGGATCGCAAGGTTCCTGATGATTTGAGTTACTACATGTTCAACGGAATCGAACAACAGCCATACTTTGATGACTTCAACCTGAAACATCGTCCTCAAGCTGAAGACCCAAGAGTAGACGAATTACTCTCGTCCACTTCTTCTGTTTCTTCCAGTGAATCTTACATAAACCCTTTGGACGACGAGTTCTTTAAAAAATTGTCCAACAATTATCAAAAAATGGACCAACAATTCTTAGCCGCTCCTCCTCAGCAAGGACCTGCCACTAAGAAACGTACTTTTGAATCTGTTTCGTCTTCTGCTTCGTCCAACTTTTCCTTTGTTGATGAATTTGCTGTACCTGTTCAAGTACAACTTCCATCTGCTACTAATCCAAAAGTAGATCAAATGAAGAAGGAAAAGAAATCTAAAAGAGTTAAAAATGAAGAAATCATCTCTGATCTCTTCTCTGGCAACGCCAAAAAACCAAAAACCGAAGATAAAAACCCATTCCAATGCTCTTTTTGCGACGCTAGTTTTAAAGTTAAAGGCTATTTAACTAGACATTTGAAAAAGCACAGTACCGCCGCATTCTCTTGTCCATTCTATCAAGAACCATGCGAAGGATCCACCGGCACCAAGTGTCATCCAACTGGTGGTTTCTCTCGTCGTGATACTTACAAGACACATTTGAAAGCCTTGCACTTTATATATCCTCCAGGGACCAAATCCTGCGAGAGAAATAGTATAAGTGGAAGATGTGCCGGATGTTTTGAATACTTTGAAAACAATTTTGTTTGGTTGGAAAAGCACATTGAAAGTGGTGCATGCAAAGGATCAGTTGAGCATAAATTGAAATGTGAAGTGGATCTGGATAAAGTTGATGCGTCCTCCTCAATAGTGAAAACTGAAGTTTATGATGATGCATTTTTCTTGAATAAGAAGTCATAAATTTTCATTTTACCTTTGACGTTCGACGTTTGATGTTTGACCTGCATTCCGTTAACATTGCATATTTATTTTATTTAATTTCAGCTCTTCAGTTCTTGCATGCGTTTTGTCTATATTTGATTCAGTTCTTCGGGGTGACCCATTAATAGGATATTGGTGATTCTTGTTTATTTGTTTATAGTTTTTAAAATAGACGGAAAAATCGAAGAAAATTTATCGTGATGTAATAAAGGGTTAGTACTATGCCTACCTTAAGGCAGAAAACTTTTGGGGGATTTGTAGACAAACTCGATAGTGACAGGAATGTTTTGAGGATTTGGGTACAGGAATACAACAGCTTGGTTCAAGGGACGGTTTTGCAATCACATGTTTGTAGATGATGAAACGGTACTATAAGAAGGTACGGAATTAGACGGATAATGATCAATATATATACACAGAAGCAATGAACATTTTAGACTGAACTGGAAAAATTAAATAATAGAGGAGATTGCTTGTTTATAACTAATAAACTATATAACCACTAGCATCTAGCTCCACGGCAGCCACGGCGAATTAATCCGGATTTACTATAAACAGCTAGAGCCAAGGACTTAAAATTTCGCTCATGCAAAACACCGCATATTTAGACAGGCCAAATGCAAGTCATAACACTGTTGTAAACAGGCTAAGGTAAAAAGAAGCGGGTAGTTACATCAGGTTGCTCGAAGGTCGGCGCCGCACGGCTCTGAAACTTGTTTCACCGAGCATGAAAGGTGACTGATGAGTAGATGAAAATAGCTTCAAAAACAAGGGGATAGCTAGAACCTGGGGCCCAATATCATCATTACTGTGGCTATTTTGAATATAGTGCGATTGTTGATATTTTTCTTGGTTAATTCTGGCTGATTATTGCTGTTGTTGCAACTTTCTCAATTGGGTTTGGCTGCGGATGGGGTCTGTATTTTTGGCGACATTTTGATGTCAGTTGTTGCACAGGAATCGAAACCACAAAGGGGCCATACTACACCGACTCGGAGCATGGACACGTTCTCGTGGAGACAAGCCAGTCACATAAGTCACTAGTGAAAGTCCTGAGTTTGCCAAGATTGTAAACTGGAGGTGGCTCAGCTAGAGAATCGCGATGATCAGAGTCACCAAACGTGTTACACCCTTTCGCTCAATAAGTATTGTGTTACAAGTAGAGGTTGGCCAGTTGCTACCATGTGGTGTCTACGTCAAGTAAGAACTGTCAGCGGGCAGAGAATAGATGGAGGAGTAGTTTGGGGGTATAGAGCGGAGACTAGTACAATGGGGAACCAGAAGTCACCTTAACTAGATTAAAAGTGGAGAAGCCGAGAAGCCGAACGGCCCAAAGGGTTGATGTTTCATTAAGGTGACGTATGGAACATGCGATCGCGATCTTTTGGAAACGGGTTTTGAGCAGCCCGATGGGACTTGATTTATGCCACTTTCACTCCGTTAAAAGCAATATTATCTTCAAAGAATACCTTTGTATCGGTGTCACCACTCTATAATCGAGTGTGTCTACTTAAAATACAAATTTGGGACAATGTAAAAAACCCCATCCAGTAATTTCCGTTTATAGATCTAAGTCTATATTGAGTCAGCTTGGCCGATCTAGTCACCTATCGATCTTGTTTTTTACTATACTAGTTTTAATTTTCAAAATATCTAAATTTCGATCGGTGTCCTCTTTACCTCCCGTAAATACATATTATGAACAGTTCAATAACTTTTGAGATCTTGTTAGAATATCTATTCAATAAGATCTGTTCATGCTGTGACGAAGGCACCGGTCAGTTAATAAAGTAAAAAGAAACAAGCAAAACATCCGATCGACGGAGATACTTGAAAGCACGATATCAAAACTATTGGGCAAAT
Source organism: Suhomyces bribrorum (assembly GCA_030561385.1). NCBI lineage: Eukaryota > Fungi > Ascomycota > Pichiomycetes > Serinales > Debaryomycetaceae > Suhomyces > Suhomyces bribrorum. The sequence continues at coordinate 28,539 of JAKTXG010000109.1, read as the reverse complement.
CAACGGATTCATCAAGTGATCGTTTCATTGTTTATTATCGTTCAAGAAGGCAGATTCTTGTCGGTTGAGATACTCTTGACTATAACAACTGAAGTTGTTCAGCAAGACACCAACATAAAAAACCAGAATATTTTAGATCTAGAGAATGTGCCTTTGTTCTATGAGATCGAAAATCCTTTTCTTCAGAAGGAGAAATTGTGATGGCCACCATTTTGTACTACTCTGTCTTTTTTGGTGATACGAATAGAATATCGAGTGACGTGGACCAGATCTGAGACCAGGTTGAACTCAAAACTGGAGTAGCCATATTCTATGACAATAATTCTTTTTTGGTTCAGTAAGGACTCGTCTCTATATTCAATGTGGATGATAAAAACCAAATCCATCGAAAATCAACATTTTCAAGTGCAGATTCTCTGATTTCAACCGAAGCGTCAATCGTCAGCAATTATATGGCGATATTTGATGTGGATTTTGGAGCTCATGATTTGCAGCCTGCTGTAGGATTTATTATTAGATGTGCTATCCAAGTCGCACAGGACGCTTTCTTTGACAGATCTTTTGACAGATCAGACATGTCAATGTATCCGCCACAAAATCGAACTGACAGGTTTGGGAAATTTATAGCGGTGATTGCTTGAAGGACTTTTTCCATGGGCACCAAGCTTAATTTATTCAGATAGTATCCTTCAAAATAAAGAGGCGTGGTTTTGGTCCAAGAAATCGGACCAACCATAGAGTATCTGGTTGATCCTACCAGTAGTCATATGGTTGTCTCGGTGATGAACAATGAATGTCTGAATGTGAACAATTATACATTGAGGCCGAATAGCTCACTTAACCAGATACAGTTTTCTTGAAAGTGCCTTCTAATTCCGGCCCTTGAGGTACAGGGATCGGTAAAAGTCATCACAGTTAGCACTAGAAATCTTGGCCCTTTGGCACTGTTGTAAGAGCTTGTATTTAAAGGATTAGAAAGATTTAGCACAGCAAAGGATCGCAGGTTCTGATACGTTAGATTTATTGTGATTATTAAAGCAAGGATACCCTACAGTTCTGGTTTTGATTGAAATTGAGAGAACTCATTGTTTAAGGCCAAAATCAATGGGTCAAGATGAATATCTGATTCCGTAATTGCAAATTGATGATAAGCAGCAGCCAAACGCCAAATGGTAGGCCGGATATACGATGTAGCCCACCTGTATCAACCAAAGAGCTCCCATATGATGAGTTCTAGTCCCCAGAATTCATAGCAGTTATCCATTTCAACTTTTGTACTTTGAAAAATTCCTTTGATCTGAGATGCTGCTTCACTTCACCACTATTAACAGTACTACTACTATGGGTAACCGAGCTCCGGTTCAAGCAGAAATGGATTCTATACGTTTAAATGTCACTGGTACGAAGTAGTTTCGCAGCAATTCTTTAGAGCAGTAACATTTTAAAAACCATTGAAGACGATATTCGAGGCACTTCTAAGTTGGTATCACGAAGTTTAGCCATGTTAGAGACCAAAATTGAGAAGAATATGTAGGGCAATGGATTACTACAAAATAAACCCAACCCTCAGTCCAAGTCCAGAATCGCAAAGCCTCTACTTCCTAAAAAAGCGCTTGCCAGGGCTAATCTTGTTTCTTCAGAGCAGGGGTACTGGTCCAGTCAACCCCCCCCAACGTTGTTGCACCCATTTTGCACCCATACGCCTCAAGTCCCAAACCAGATCGTACCACCAGTGCGCGGTATGCCACCCATCTACTGTGATTGCAAGGCCATCTTCTCCAGTAAAAGCACTTCAGCACCTGTTCAGACGTATACTCTCTTTAACTCTCACTTCAGCATAGAACACCCCGCTCCCTTTCCCTTTCCCATACGAGGGATCCGAAACAACTCGGTATTCATAACCACGCTAGTCTAGAACCACTGGTGCCTGATGAGGTGACACCCATTTGGCCGAAACCAACTTTTTACCACTCTACATCGTATAGTCTAAACTCCACAGCCTTTGCAAACATCTCCCACATCTCCCACATCTCCAACATCGCCAACATCGCCAATATCGCCAACGTTGCAAAACGTTGCAAATCTTGTCGTATCGATGGACGTGAAAATTCTCGTCAACAAGTCGCACCAGCCGATACCAAATCTCTCTCTAGTTCATGGTGCCACTAAGTTGCGATCTTGGTGCACAGCAGTACCGTGGTATCGCGAGCCGCTACCGAGCCTACGTACCACCATCACCACCCCGTAACTAACACACCTCTCGTGTAGATCTCGTTGTAGGGCATTAAACCAGTTCAGCCTTATAGCCAGCCTCCCTATTTACATGTGGCCAAATATAGGGATGGCCTGCACACAAACAGGAATTTCTCAAAACATTGGTTTATTGACGAAATTGTCTCCCATCAAGAAGGCTGGCTAAACTGGAAGTGTCAAGCGATAGATCATCGGATCGAGAAGCCATAACTCTGATTTGATACTCTTATTAGTGATCCACTTCTCAAGAGCCTGATATTATCGTTGTTTCCACTCGATACGACTGTGTGTGAGTGAAATACCACCATTGATCAAAAAAACCACCACGGATCAACTTGTTCTAAAACAGAAGTACCAGCCAGCAACGTCTCCAAGTGGGTGTTGTCATCACGAATCAGATCAGGATCATATTTTAAGGAAATCTTTTCATCGTCAGATTGAATAGAACCGATTTATACCACTATAGAGCACCCCCCCTGGCTCTGTTCTTTTGATTATCACAAGTGCTTCCCATCGTTCAAAAATTCTTTTATATTCTCCCCCAAATACTTGTTTCACCACCTCATTTCACACTGACTCATCATGGCCGAGAAATACCAATCGGATTATCCGAATGCCCATTACCTTTCCAACCTCAATAATCTCAACAGTACCAACCAGTCCATACACTTGAATAGACTCCCCACTCTAGGAGAAATCCTTGCCAATAAGACAAAATCTCCGGTGGATTTGTTCACATTTTATCAGTTCATGAGAGATGTGGAACATAAAGTGGACTATGTTGATTTTTGGTTTGATTTAATCAACCATTTGAATTTATGTAAGCATTATATCAAAGGTTTAAGGGAGTCCATCATAAGGCAGTCGACATTCACCGAACATCACCCTCCAAACTCAGAAAAATCAAACTATAGAGACTCCAATCCTCACCTGGACAGATCGAAACATAAATCCTTGAGTTCTTCGATATTATTGGATTTGATCATCAATGATAATATCTTGGAAGATAGCGATTCCAATCGTCTTTCTCAGTTCTTGAGAGGTGATTTGAATTTAGAGAACATCGATCCTAAACTCAAGGATTTGATTGAACAATATAACCAGGAAAACGAAGGAAAAAGAGCATCTGCCAAGAGTCCAAGTCTTAGATACTCGCCAAACCCAAATAGACACTCCCAAAACTTCCCCTATGAATCTCCTAGAATACCTTCGGGTGAAAAAAGAGTGTCTTCAAATTCAAGATTATTAGATGATGAAGACGCCAATAGTTCCAATTCATTTGTTGATAACCAACTTGAAATCGGACAAGCCAGTAGGGCAATGAATGCTGCGAACTACGTCACATTGGATTCAAATTCAAGAGTTGCATCCCCCCAGCAAGTACCCAACCCATTTACTACCCCAAATCCTAATGAGCATAGAAGAGAGTCGGTTCTTAATCCATCTTTATTAGAAAGATTAATCAAAGATTCTCCAGGGTCCGTCAGCAACTCTTTTATCACCAGAGAAAACTTGAAAGAATCATCTCATAATCTTTTATTAAAATACTTTGTTGAAGATTCAGAGAAGAATTTGAATTTACCTCAAGATTTGAACAACTATATAATAAGAGCCATCGAACATGATGGAAGAGATGATCCCGATGTTTTCAATAATGTCAAATCATATGTGTTCAGTAAGATTGAAAACGACCATTTACCCAAATTTCTTAATTTCATGGCCATCAGAAATATTAATCATTCTAATTTATTAAGAATGATCATTGGATTCTTTTTCTTATTCATTGGTTTTTGGATAGGTTACATCTTCATCTTTTTGAACTATAGAAAGGGATTAAGACCAGTGATTATTATACCATTTTTAATTGCATTTTATTGCTTGGTTTCGTCTATATATTTGATAGATCCAGTGCTAGTATGGATGGGGTACTCAGAATCATTTTCGAAGAGTAGTAAAGGTCCTTTAATCAAGGTGAGAGAAAGATTCATACGGAAATTGTTGTTGAAAAGAAGCTTATGGGTATTATTTTTGATTTTGGTGTTGACGGCAATATTTACCATTCTTTTCAGTTTGGTACCAGGGCATCGACTCTAGATGCACCTCAAAGTCACCCAATAAACTACTCTACCTAGCAAACATTCAATTGGTCTTTTGATGTTCCACTCGAGTTCGATAAACTTCTAAAATGGATTTCTACGATTGGTTGATTACAGGCTCATCTGCATTTTTCACTTGGTCTTTTACTTCTCTTGGACGGTTTCGATTTAGATCTACTATCCATGCTTATAATTTACTTTAATTTAATAAAACTATAAATAATCACCATGCCTCCTAACCGGGCCTGTAACAAAAGTAGATGAGTCATTTTGTTCTCTTTTTCAACTTGGTTGTGGTCCTTTATTCGTTATGAGTCACTAATCAGGGGGTATGTGATGGTGGTGGTGGTGGTGGTGGTGGCACTACTAGAGAAATTTTTCAATGGGTTCAAGATTAAGATAGAGCAACACCAAGCTAGTATAGTTAGGGATGGCTACAAACTAGGGCAATAATTGTAGAATATTGCCATAATATGAATGGTTGTTATTTGTTTCAGAAGTTTATTAAATTGTACAGAATCCACCCACAAACTTGAAGTAATATGTATAATATTAATACCTGAATGGCATAACAATTGATATATATGATTTGAGTTTGAGGAAGGGAGATCTTCAATATACAGTGATGAGGAGGGTGAACTAATCAAGTGATGAAACGATTTAGTTTTCAGCAAGGAAAGCTTCTCTCTTTTCAGCGACTCTTTGAGCTCTTCTTTCACGGGCAGCTCTGTTCTTGACTCTTCTAGCTTCAGCTTCATCCTTGAGGGCCTTTTCACGCAAAGCTTCAGCCTTAGCTTGGATGATGTGTTCAACTAAAGATCTCTTGTGCTTGAAGGTGTTACCCTTGGCAGACTTGTACAAGGAATGGTACAAGTGCTTGTCGAGCTTACCGGCATCTCTGTATTTGGCCAATAATCTTCTCAAGACTCTCAATCTTCTCATCCACAAAACTTGAGATGGCATACGAGCGTCCTTGGTACCCTTTCTCTTACCGTAACCCATGTGTCTACCGGCTCTCTTGGATTCCAAAAGAGCTCTGGCTCTAGATCTGGAGTGGACGGTGTCTGGCTTCTTGACAATGGTACCATTTCTGTATAATTTTCTGATGGCTTGACGAGAGTTAGCGTTGGCGATCTCGGTGGTTTCATTAGGATCCAACCAGATCTTTCTCTTACCAACACCAACAACACTGGCAGCGAGTCTCTTTTGAGTTCTTAAGTTAGCCCTAGTTTTTGTTAGTACGTTTTTCTTCATCAATCATTCAAAATCCTCGTTTGTCAATCACAGCCGCCAGAAAACTTTCACCTTCTTTCACTTCCACTTCCACTTCCACAACTCCATTCTTCTCTTCCACCATCGCCACATCTCCCCTACCCATCTCCTGGATCCAGTCTCTGGTGTTTGCTTGCTATGGTTATCCTTGTTTCAATCCACATACATTTTTGATTAATGAGTTATCACTATAAAGAAAAGATTCAAAAGTAAAATTTTTCTAGGGAAAAATTTTCCTGCCTTTGGTGAGACTGGCTGGGGAGAGGTTGTGGCACCAAAGGAGGTGAGGGTGGGGAGAGACGGTAGGCAGGGGCCAGGGCTGCGAACGGGGGAGCGAGGAGGAACTGGCGGGAGTGCGACACGTGACGAGGGCTGAGCCCTAGGTGCGTGCACGTGCGCAGCCTTGGTTTTCGCGATGAGGTCAAGATCTAAGATCAAATGAGTGATAGTATCACTATAGCAAGATGGCCAAGTCGTTAAGATCCAAGTCGAAGTTGAGAGCCAAGACCATTAAGAGAAACGGCGAGTTTGCTCGTTTGCACGATGACAAGACCAAGCGAATCTCCGAGAAGATGGCCAAGGAGTTGACCAAGCAGAAGGAATTGGCCTTGGCCAATAAGGATGCTGAACAAGAAGCTCAGACTGGTGAAATTGACCAAGAGATGGATCATGACAAGACTCCTAAGAAAGTTAGTACTTCAGGATGGAGAGATTCCAGAAAACAGATTTACAAGAAGAGACACCTCAAGAAGAAGGCCAACAAGAGCACCAACTACTAAACTTCCAAGTCACCATTGATAGAGACCATTTCGGGACTTCGGCAAGCCAAACAGACCAAGAGCTATTTATTTTTGCTGCTGAACCAGCGAATCCCATTTTTTTTGTTTTTTTTATTTTTATTTTATTATCGCATCAGTACTAGTTGAAAGTGTTTTGTTCAAAAGTGTTCTCTTTAGAGTGTCCTCAATGCTTGATACTAGGGACCATTCATTAGCATTAATATCCTAAACAAAACATACAAGACCACCCTATGTGGCGATTTTCAGATGAGAACCAATCTCGAGACCGGTGGATGCGTTCATATTAGTCTTAAATCGGTCATACTTTTAGTTCTATTTCGTATATTTTTATCATGATTTTGCATTAATAGTATTTATTTACGTAACTGTTGTAGACCACAAGTCCAAGTAGTCCAAGTCCTAGAGTATGTCAGTTTTTTGCTTGGTTATTTTTTCAATTTGTCGGTCAAATAATTCTCATAGCCAATATCTTCCAATACTTCAGCTTTTCCTAACACTTCTTCTTCCATGGTGTTCAAATATTGACTCATTTTATCAAGCCATTTGTAGTCAAAAGCCCCCAATATTCTAATAGCCAACAATGCAGCATTGGTACTGTTGTTAATGGCAACCGTAGCGACAGGAATTCCTCTTGGCATCTGAACAATTGAATGTAACGAGTCCACCCCATCTAAAGTACTACCCTTAACAGGAACCCCAATAACGGGTAATGGGGTCATGGCTGCTACCATACCTGGCAAATGAGCCGCACCACCAGCACCAGCGATAATACACTTGATCCCTCTCTTTGCAGCATCAATGGCATATTGAGACATTCTATGAGGAGTTCTATGGGCACTAACAATAGTCAACTCAAAAGGAACTCCGAATTTCTTGAGGATGTCAGCCCCAACTGCCATCACAGGTAAATCTGAATCGGATCCCATGATTATTCCAACCAAAGGCTTTTCTTTTGCTTGTACTGACAGGGGGATTTCAGAAGATTGCCCCAATATATAATTGAGTTTATTTTCAGCGTCTTCCATCGATGAAGAAACTATATTGATATGGCCCATTTTTCTTTCAGGTCTAGTGGTCTTACCATAAAGGTATACCGAAGAATTGGGGGTTTCCAAGGCTCTCTTACATGCCTCTAATTCTTTATTGGCGACTTTGTCCCCTAATACATTCAACATAATGGCATTGGTATTAGTAGTGGATAATTGGGTAAAGTCCTTTGGCATTGGTAAGCCAGAAACTGCTCTGATATGAGCTTCAAATTGAGAGGTCACACATGCGTCAATGGTATAGTGACCGGAATTATGAGGTCTTGGAGCGATTTCATTGATCAACAATTCGTTATTGGGCAACAAAAACATTTCCACTCCAAAAATCCCACATCCAGGGAACGATTTGACGGCATTTTTGGCAAGAATCGATGCCTTCTTGGCAATGCTATCGGAGGTTCTTGCTGGGGCGTACACCAAGTGACAAATATTATTCTGATGGATAGTTTCCACGGTGGGATAGGCAAAGACTTCCCCTTGAATGGATCTGACCACCATAACCGCAAGTTCCTTGGTGAAAGGACACCATTTTTCGGCATAAAGTGGTCTATTCTTGAGAAACTCCAATGCTTCTTGAACCTTATCCTTATTCTTGACCACAAAGTTACCTCTTCCATCGTAAGCCAATGTTCTTGATTTCAACATGAATGGATAGCCAAACAAGTCACCAATTTCTAACAATGCAGCAGGGGTGTTTTCTGAAACATCGACAGATTCCACAACTTCGATTTCATGTTCGATCAAATGCTTCTTTTGTAAGTACTTATCTTGGATGAGCTTGATGGTTTCAGGCAAGGGATAGATCTCAAGTTTGGGGAACTTTTGGGCCACTCTTTGCAAAGCATCCACATCAATGTGCTCGATTTCAATAGTCAATACATCACTCTTCTCAGCAAGCTTGACAATAGAGTCGTAATCAGTAAACGATCCATTCACATGGTCAGTACTGGCATTAATCTGTTTGGCAGGGCTATTGGCAGCGTCTAACACAATGGTGTTGATGTTGAGTCTGTTTGCAGCTTCAACGATCATACGGCCGAGCTGGCCGCCTCCAAGTATACCGATAGTTTTGGAGTCCATGGCGTGAATGAATAGATATGGTTAACAATAGTTTGGAAGCAATCAGATATATATTGGTGAAAGTTGACTCTGGAAGATTATCATGTCGCAATGTCGCTTTTTTGGTGCTATTGTTGACTCCGACAAAATTTAAAAGATGATGATGAGATTGATATGAAATGACATAGTTAGATACAGTCTGTACGGGATGTGAAAGCTCTTACGATAGCACGATTGGATTGACGATGCCTATTGTGCGTTTGTTAAATAACCTCGGTTTTGTAGGCTTGAGCGCGATACTCCAGGCCATGGAATCATTTCCAATATAACCTCTTTGTGGGTTTGGGTGCAAAATTGGTGCAAATCTTGGAAATTTCACAGGGTTGTATCGAATTTCAGACCTGAATTGCATACTTGTTTAATTACCTGAAATATTCGTCTACATGGCACTGAGTGTATCAAGTTTATTTTAATATATACTAATCGCATGCAATAGATGGACTGAGTGGCATCAGCATCAATAATACAAGTGTCTTACAGGACAGTGCTCTTGGCATGCCATATGCTTTTGAATTGAAAAGTTCCATCAAGTTAATGATGATGGGTCAGGTACTGTTGGTCATGACTCTATGTAAAGAACAGCAACTACTTGGAATACGACGAGAGCATTTACTCATATTCACTGATGAATCCCCCAGGATAAAGTAACGTCTGGTAATCCTGTGAGTCAGCAGGTATGGTCATAAAATCCATGTTCTGCTGCGCAGCCATAGAGTACTGAGGGTGGGGGTTATGGTGAGGGTGGCCTTGGTGATTTTGAGGCTGCATTTGACCCTGGTATGGATATTGGACTATTTGAGGCGGATATGGTGAAGATTGAGGTGGTAATTGCTGCACATGTTGCATGTGTTGCAATTGTTGTAAAGATTGAAACTTTCTTTGCACATCGGTTTGAGGTTTTTCCCATTCTTCATTCACTTGATCATGAGGATGGTTTAACGTTGACGATGTTAATGTTTGAGCTCCTCCCATACTTAAAGTAGATGGTGCAGATGAAGATAATGGTACATAACTTGAAAATGGTGGGTTCGCGGCATCCGGCGAGGCAGTAAAGGTAGATGTATCATTAAAACCATGGGGCTGTTGAAATTCGACCACCTGTGGTACGATATTATCACGCGAGGTCATAGTTCTTGTGGATGGTAATATTAAATTCGAAGTGGTGGTAATCGCATCTTTCAAATCATCTACTTGAGCAAATTCCCATAATAAGACCAATCTTATTTTCAGCTTGGAAACCATAATATCAGTATTCGCTGAATTATCTTTGTCATTTGAATGATAAAGTACTTGTTTTATTGTCATTCCTTTAAATGCCATATTTGTTTCGTTTTCACCCTTTCCAACCAACTTGGATAAGAAAAATTTCCAAAATTTGGTTAAAAACTCCCTGTTTTCGTTTAATTTAATACCAAATTCATTGAATTTTAATACTTCCTTTCCATAGGAATATATACAAGTAAAGGACGAATAGACCGCAGTTTCCTCTTTCGGAGATTCAATTACTTGAGCTTCATTTGGTTCCAATTTAACTGGTTCTGGAATCGGATGGTTTGTTGTGTTTAATAATATATTTGATTTAAACCCTGATTCAATAGAATAATTGTAAGGAAGTTCAGGAAATAAAATTCTAACCATATTATGAATAATTGGAATATGAGGACAATCTTGGAAATCTTTCAAACCAGGGAACCGGGATGATATATTGGCATTCTCTTTAATTTTTAAAGATTTTGGAGAATCTTGATTATTCTGAATCGTCAAAATTATGGGGTTTAATGAATATGGGTCATAGACCGACATGAAAAAATGTTCGAATTTCGGTACTGAATGGCTTAGCCTTCTGGGAATTCGATTGTATTCAAACGATTTGTTATGACTTAATCTACGGGGTCTTTTGTTTGAGGATGAGGTAGATGCGACTGAATCTTTTCTTTTGTTCACAGTTGAGATCGCGACAGAGTCATTAATTCCCATTGATTTGTTGAGGTTAATGGCAGAAAAGATCTCTTCGAATCTCATGATATTTTTGGCTTGTTCTTCTTCGGTCTCAAAGGTGGGTCCATCATTGATAAGTTTAATGATGTCGAGTTTTTGACCCAAGTTCTTGATGACTTGAATATGGGAAGACACTTGTTTTCTAGTTCTGAATTTTCCAGTTTTCATGAATATATAATCGGAAATCAATTCATTCCGACCACAGGATCTACCACTAATTTTGATTTTGTTGAGACCATTTTTTGGAATTATACTGAGAACTTCTTCAAAGGCTTGTTCCACAGGCTCGGACCAAATATCATTCTCTTGTGCCCGTGAAAATGAAGAGGCGGACATTGTGGAGGTTGCCGAAGATGGACCCGAAGAAGTTTCATTAGTGAACACGTTCAAATTGAGGGGCACTTTGTTTGGGTCATTCACTGATCCAGTTAAGCTAGATTGGGCTACCGACATCGGGACCGGAGCTGCAATGGTTGATTCATCGTAGTAGGCAGATGCAACGTTGGGTGGTGGATGAGGATGAGGATGAGGATAATTTGACTGAGTGGGGGTATGCTGCTGTGGATTGAATTGAGATTGCTGTTGCGTTAACAGCAGCAGCAGCAGCAGCAGTTTACGGGTGGCCGATTCAGGCTCTTCGTACTCGTCATCATCTCCGAGTTTCTTTTGGTTAAGAGTACTGGGGGAGATGGTCCCCAACACTTTTCTTACTGGGGTTCTTTCTTCATCATATGATAATTCATTACTGGGAGGAAGTGGTGCCCCTGAAGGATGACACGACCTGCCAAAATTGGTCGATCGAGGCATTTCTTTGCGAACAAGTTTGGAGTATTCATGCACCTGGTACATTTGTTTGCCATTGTTATCAATAGCTATGTCCACGATTAATGGTAACTTCTTGGGATCTTTGATATCCGGTTGAAGACCATGACCCGATGCCCCACGAGGAGTTCTAAGAGGCGTAGCAGTAGGCGTGGGCTGAGACATTATCAGGGATGTACGCTAGGAAAAATGTTGATGAAAGGAGCGACTAAGCGTACAGTCGATATATTGTCACGGACTAAACCTCTAATGGTACTTGACCCTTGGGAGATGACAGGAATATATATTTATTATATTATGGAAAAAAAAAAAATATCAAAATCAAAAATCAAAACCAGGCAATTTATGTAGGTTCATGCAAGGCAAATAGTTTAACTTCACCAGATGTGAGGTTTCAAACATGGACAAACGCCCCCCATATGACGCCAATGACGCCAATGCCGCCAATGCCTCCAACGCCGAAAATATCGGTATCAGGTTGGGACCTCCTTTACCCATTCGCGCTTATCTGTCACCTGCTCACCCCCATACAGCTATCTCTAACCCACCTTGTGCAGAGCGGTTGTTTTTCTTTGATCCTCGTAACATTTGTAAGATAATAAAATGTAAATAAGGAACGTGGCTTGGCTCAAGAAAATCAAGGGGTGCTGATCTGAGGCATTTCTATGACATGCTTCTAAGACACCTTCCATAGAGTTAGCCAACACTAACGAATCGGTCAATCTTGCTGTCGGATATCTACAGAAACATGCGGTTGATACATGATTCAAGGTAGTCTACATAATTAGGGGTACAAAAGGTTTGTATCTATCCATTTTTGGGTAGTTTGCTTGATAATATTTTTACGCAACCAAAAATACCCCCTCGGAAGTGCCTGACTAATCGATCGTTCATGCTTGAATTTGAGGTACTGTTTCCGTTATTCCCTAGTTATTTCCGATTCCACCTTTTTGCTATTCTCTGCAACCACACAATAGGGAATATTACCATCTGGTATATACCATCTTGTTCCATTGTATATATTTTATCCTGTTGAATTGTAACTACTTCTTTCTTCTACACAAAACAAAAACCTGTAACGTAGCGACCAAGAATGCATATGCAGACAAATCCACACCGAATAGGTCAATCCGGTGTTTTGTGGAAACCGGTAATGAATTACAATAATCTCTCCTGATTCTGGAACATATGCTGTACTTTTTGTTATGAATCGATCCCCCACCAAAATCTTATTGATTCAGGTACGCCACACCCCCAGATCTCTATTTCTCAAGTTTGAAAATAATAATAATAAAAAAAAAAATATGGTCCAGGAACGATCTTGCCAAAATGTTGAGGTTCTGGATCCTCATCAAAACCGGGGTTTCAAGCCTCCGAAAATGGTAGGCTCGCCTTATATCCTGGCAGGTCCAAAGTTGTCAACCAAAAAGGTGGACGTAATATTCGACTTACAATGCCATATATTGTGTAGTTTAAATGAATTATCGTTGCACCAACTTCCAAAAAACAAAAAAAAAAAAAAAAAAAAAAAAAAAATTCATTACAATTAGCGAATAGTCAAAAATAAAACAAAACCGGCCTAATAATGCTTATTGTACAATCGCACTAATTGATAGGCTCGCATTTATTACTTTAAAATCGAGGGTCTTCCTTGTCTTGCCCTGCTATGGTCAGGGCATCTAGGACAGGTGGCCATTCCAAGTTCTAGGTTCAAATTAACTTCTTTAGTTCTTGCGAAACGCTTTTGGCTATCCGTAATTAACCCGTTGCAGGTTTCAGATCACTCGAAAGAATCTTTGCACCGAGCTTATACTTGCATAGGCAATCTCTGGGCATGACAGATCAACCGATTTTCAGGGAAATGTAGAAACCGAGACATCTTTACGAGGACTCGAGTCAAATAAACAAGCCAGTGATCACCTCTATTCTTTCGATTATTCTATCATCACAAAATCAAGTGCCTCTTAGTAGCCCCATTTTCAACATAATCGGTAATTTCAAAAAATCTTTAAGGTTTATTTTTCTGATAGTATATTAAATTGGCACAACCGTTTAATTTGTCGTAGTGTTTACAGGATTATCTGGTCCAGGATTGAAACGGCGATCGAAACTTACGATTTGTACAACCATGTTACTGAATGGTGCTATATACCAATTTTTTGGGGGCTCATGTTGCCAAAGGCTTCAAATGTTTCATATGGAAATATACGTAACAATATGATGAGGGGAATGATACTATCACGGTTAGGAGCTGTCTTCGATGGACTTTTTCAAAAGCCGAATATATGGGATATTCATGGACTGTAACAACTTCATCAAACTATTTAGCTCCGTTATTTTCTGTAAGGGCTTGATTGTTGGTCAAGCATTATTGGGGATTTAAAACTAAATTTGCAATATTTGGGCGAGTCTATACAGGTGTCATTTGCTTAGTTAATGGCATTTTCCCTTACCTTTACGTCCTGAAGGTTTTATTTAATTAGATACCACCTAATATGGAAATTGATCATTCACCCAGCGAATTGGCCATGTTTCTTCCGATTTGCTTCTTAATGCGGCCTAGCATCTATTTTTTGTTGAATTTCTAATCACCAATCTTGTTTAACCCCGCCCTGTCCTTCGTTTCTGTACTATCCCTTCACTGATGACAATAGAACATTTTGTTGGTGTTCTTGAACACTACTGATACGTTGCCATCACCACATTCATACCTCTATTAAACTCAATTGTCTATATCTGTTTACTGTCCAAAAAAAACATGGTGATGTAGTACATTATGGAGAAGATCTGGCCTCTATACAGGTTGCTTCTATTGTACTTTTGCTTCACCTGTTTTTGGAAGTAGGTACCTAAAGCTTTCGGTTATCTTGTTGCTGTATTGCCAAGATTCATAACGTTTCATCCTTGCAACAATTGTTCAAATAACCGGACTTTCGCGGGTGTTGACTCGTCTTCCACCTCACTCAATTCGTTTTCCTGCAAAACTTGTACACTATCATACTTCTGGAATTGAACTTGGTCTCCATGTACCTCAACAAATGGTGGTTCTATGTAGTACAGCTTTCTGCTGCTGTCGAAATTTTGTTGGGGCTCCGGTGGTGTCAACCGATCTTCAGGTACTGTCTGATCCCTTAAGATCGGTTCTTTTCTCCTCGAAAGATCCTCCTGTATCTGAACTTCACACTGCTGTAATTCCGTAAGTCCACTATTGAACTCTTTCATCCATTTTCTCATTAGCTTGGAAATATTATGGTTTGGCTTATTTTCCAGGACGATCTTCTGCGAGAATTGTTCAACATCCTGTTGGAGTTGCCTCACTGAGTCATATTCGTATTTCGTATTTTTTTCAATTATTTCCTTCAAACTTATGCATTCCCCTCTAACTTTATGATTCAAGATCACCTTTCCCGGATCCACCTTTTTATTAATTCTTTCAAGGTGGTTTTCAATTAATTTTATTAATGGAAAATATACTGTATTGATCATATCTAGTTCGGCTAGATCAATCTCATAGGCTATTTTTTGCCTGTCAATCCATGACACATTCATATCGATCACTTTTCCCAAGTCCTTCACCAAGAAATCGGCTATATCTATCTTTTCTTCTAATTCTTGCATCTCATCCATGAAACTTGTAGCAATTGAGCTACTTGTCATTAAATTATTGTTCTTTCGGATTAACGGCGCTCCTCTCTTAGATTCTCTTTTGAGGCACCAGTACCTGCAGATTTCATTACTGATATCACGAACTTCTCCTCGGGTAACTTCTCTTGATCTATTTGGCAAGACCCCCAATTTTTTTACTTGATTATTCACTTCTCCTGGTAATGTGATTTGATTTTCCACCTTCAACCGAACCATCAAGTCATACAAAATATCACTAAAAAGCTTGGGTGCAATGGGGGTGTTATTCTCAGTTTTCCACTTGAAAATATTGAGTTTGTTGGCCGTCTTTTGGTGGTGGCTAAGTTTTGCATTTTGATCGTTCAAGATTTTTGTATCGTGAAAAAAAAGCCTTGTCTTTTGGATTCCTTGTAAAACTTCTTGCACGTCATGCCCTGGGGGAGAATGCTTTTCGCAGTAGGTTCTTAGAGTCATTTTATTTGTAACTGCTCCTTGTATTCCTTGTGTGAATTCCATATAGAGACCGGCTCTTTTGGCACAAGTTACATGATATGCTTGAAAGCAACTTGGCTTTGAGCACTGGATACATGCTCCTACCTTTTGCTTGCATAGAAAACAATTAAGTTTCCACCTACTCTTCGGTATAAGGTCCATACCCTCGATTGGTTCCATGTAAATTGGATTGGCAAAGTACAACTCATTAATCCATAATGCACAAGCCACATGACTCCATAGACTGTTATCGAGCTGTTTAAAGGCCCCTGTTTTGCTAGGACAGAAGACACAATTGGTATCTCTGTTTTTATTAATCATACACTTACGACATAACCACTGGCCCTCTGGAATAAAGGCAATGCCGTAACATTCTTGGTGGACAGCAATATCACATCCATCACAAAACACAATAGCATTGGAGTTTTCGCAATCACTATCATTACATACAGCACATTTCTGATCGTACAATGATCCGGGGACAATTCCATCATCATTACCATATTTCTCGTTACTTGTAGTCTGGTCTAGAGTTAAAAGCTTGTTTCCATCGCTTAAACGATCTGCTCCATTGGCCATTGATGACATACCTAGCTCAAGCTTGTCCCACTCATTTTCTAAGGTGGTGATGAGTATTTCAAAGATCTCAGGGCTAATCTTGATGATATTCTTCGAATTTTCATTTCGCTGTTTCAAGTAAAGATAATCCTGTTCGTCCATATCATACTCTACTTGATTTTTCATTCTTTCAATCAACTTTTCGATGTTGTCTATTCCCACTTTCGATTCTGGAAGTAGAAAAGGTCGTATATATGTACTCAGACCATTGGATGAACCTCCATTCTCTTGGAATCCGAATTCAGCTAATATCTTGGGAAACTTAGGGCCTCCTTCCTTCTTGAGATCATGTCTTGCAAGCCGTTTGAAAGAGGGTTTTTTCAAGTCTAGCATAGTTCTAGGGGGAGCCGCTTCGGAAGGCTCCTCTTCGTCTTTAATAAACACTCGTAGTTGTTGTTGTTCATCTAGATCAGGATATATCTCTTTAAAGTCACGCTCTTCGCGTGGCCGAGCATCAAACGGAGTTTTCAACATCACTTCTAATAAACCTAGGCAAAAATTGAGTCCACGTGAGAGATCTGAGGTACGCTGCAAACTGGGTTTTCGGGTGATGATCTAATCCTGTGTTGATATCAAGTTCTGTTCGTATTAATTTCGGTCTGATGGAACAGTTGTTTATCTCACTACAGTCACCTTAAGTTACGTAAGCACCTGGATCTGATCGTACGTCAAACTAGGAGGATCAGGTTATTATTGGTGACTGAGACGCGTAGTTGATTAGTTTGATCGATGAGATGATTCATTAATTTGGTGATAATTGTGCAGATACGATATCGCGACATTGTGGAGGTTATGCGACATTGACTACGAAAGTAGACTACTAGATACCGTTTAAAAGGGCACAGAAAGAGATGAGACCTCCTTTGTTTCTAGCCAGCGTTGAACAATATGCATCTCTTAATTTACTTTTTTTTTTCTTTTTTCTTTATAAAAGTTAAACATTTTGAAAATTTCGTAATATCTCCTAGCTTACCTGGTTTTTTTACTTAACAACTGGTACCATAACCTTTACGCTTGTTTGATCGTCATAATTATGATTGTCGTATCGGATTATCAGGTCACAGTAAAAATCTACACGATTTTCCGAGTCAATTTTCCGACTCTATAGAGTTACACCGGCTGGATACGTGAAAGAGATTATAATCAGTATCTAAATTGCTATTTTCTGACAAAATATTTTATTGTAATTCTGAATACAGATGCTAATCGTTCTTTGTCTATGTAAGGCAGTTATATCAAGATCTAACAATAAGATCTATATGTAGTTTAATACGGCCATTTTTGGTTTGTAGCTTGTTATCTGGCTATAAGAAAAATGTTGGATGTTCACCAGCTTTTCCTCTTGCCTCTCCTACTGTTACTTTCCTGTCTGGTGCAATTAAATCCTCACTTTGTTGACGAGACACCGAGCTAGAACCCACTGGAGATGTGAACCGCGAGACCTGCTCGGGTGAATAACACCAGGCACCCTTTAAAGTAGCACCTTCAACTAATGAAGTCTTTCTACCCTTTTCCAAAGGTGTGAGCTTCATAAGGTTTGTAAATGAACCACGAGGCAGAGTAACTGGGGAGAATCTCAGGTTCATTCCTGAGAATAATGAATCTGACAGTAACATTCCTCTTAATGAGGAGCTTGAATCTCTTTTTTGAGGCAGCTGTACTCCTCGGGGTGGTTGTCTCTGTTTTTGATGAAGCAACCTCACTGATTCTTGTAATTTGACAAGACTACTGGAGGAAGACCTCTGGATGGAAGGACGAATCCAAGAAAATTGGGACAATTGTTTAGCATTAGGTCTTGAATTGCCCAACTGGAAACAAGCATCAATGAATTCCTTAGCTTCGCCAGATATGTGATCCCAATATTCTGGAGGA
This sequence comes from Suhomyces bribrorum, assembly GCA_030561385.1. NCBI lineage: Eukaryota > Fungi > Ascomycota > Pichiomycetes > Serinales > Debaryomycetaceae > Suhomyces > Suhomyces bribrorum. Next base: position 10,527 of record JAKTXG010000109.1, on the reverse strand, counting down.
GCATACGGGTAATCAGCTTTAAGGATGGCTTCACGAGTTTCGTCGTTGGTCTCACAGTCAAATGGCATATAACCACATAACATGAAATACACAATTACTCCTATAGCCCAAATATCAACAGCGAAATCGTGACCTTTTTCACTATTGAAAATCTCAGGGGCCATATAACTGAGAGTTCCTGAAACATCATATAGCTTTTGACCTGGCTCTAGAACACGGGCCAAACCAAAGTCAGCAATCAATAGATCATTGGAGTTTTTGGTATGGAAGAGAATATTCTCAGCCTTCAAGTCCCGATGAGCTATACGATGTGCATGGAGATAGTCAATGGTATCCACAAGAGTCTTAGCTATATCTCTAGCCTGAGACTCCGTCAACTTGTAATCTGGTGCCCCGGTGATCCGGTCAAAGAGTTCGCCACCAGAAGCCAAGTCAGTTACCAAATAAAGCAGTTCTTTGCTCTCAAAGTAATCAACCAACGTAAGAATGTGTGGGTGACTCATGGACACTTTTTTGAGGATCTCAAACTCGTTCTTGAGTGACTCTTCTAGTCCATAAACAAGTCTCTTGGAATACATCTTGACGGCGTAATGCAGACCAGTAATGGTGTTCTTGGTCTCAAACACCGTGGAATAAGAACCGTCACCAAGCTTCCTCTTCGAGAGCACATACATAGGATCACTGCATGTTTGCATTCTTGTCAGATCTGTTGGTGGCCAAGTAGACATCATGATGACCAATTTGACCAAGTAATATAAAATGAAGTAATAAACGATTTATTCAGGTTGTGATAATTAAAAAAACAGGGGGGTCAAAGAAAACAAATCTACCGTTAGACGCCTTGGGATGATCCAGGTGTTGCTTGAAGGATAGTGGTGTGATAGAACGAGACGAAGCGTAATATTTGTGGGGTTGGTTGAACAGGTGATGCGGAGGAGAAAAGGCACTCCGAAGATTTACAGGTTGGTCGGGAAAACTATTGATCCGGTAAGTTGAGGCGATCACGTGATCAAGTCAAAACTGTAAAAATCTTCATATCACGTGATATAGCACGTGAAAACTCGATGAGCGATGAGACAAAATGAAAAATTCCCAATCATCTCCACAACCCAATGGAGTCGAAATTGAATTTGGCGTCCCTTAGGGATAAGATTTCCAGCAAAATGTCCCAGCTGAAGAGCAACGAGAAGGGCAAAAAAGACAATGCAGACAAAAAGAGTGGCAAAAATTTTAAAGAATCCAAAGAATCCAAGAAGAGTTCCAAAAAGGACAAGAAAGAATCCAAAAAGGAGTCTAAAAAGGAGTCTAAAAAGGAGTCCAAGAAGGAGTCCAAGAAGGACAAAACTGAGGTTGAAGATGACAACGATATGAAGAGCATTTTACGCAGAGAAGCTCTCGCTCTTGGGGCCACTGAAGAAGATATCGAGCTTTTGGAAGGAGTCTCTGAAGGGGAAGATAGTGAACAAGAATTTGAAGCCGACAACAAATTAGGAAAAGGATTTGGTGATGACTTGAGAAAGTTTATGGAAGGAATCGGTTTAGGAAAAGGCGAAGTGAATGTTATTCAAGACGATGAAGTCCCAGAATTGGTCGAAGATGATGAAGAAGAGGAAGAGGAAGAAGAAGAAGAAGACGAAGAAGAGGAAGAAGACAAAGAAGAGGAAGAAGAGGAAGAAGACGAAGAAGACGAAGAAGAGGAGGAAAACTCTAAATCTGAATCTGAATCATCCGATTCCGAGAAAGAAGATACCACCCAAGTCAAAGAAGTTAACCTCAAGCAAAAGAACCCAGACAAAATCACTAATGTGCAATCTGTGTCGTCTAGAAAGCTCATTGTCCCCCCAAGAACCGACTGGTACAAGAACATTGAGGCTACATCCAGCGAAAAGGGGCCTAAGCTCGACCGTTTTGCCAGAGAAAGACTTCTTGACAGGGCTAAAGCAATTATTGACAAAGATAACAAGACTTACCTCACCGAATTTACGTCTCAGTCATCGCAAAAGAAGTTTTTGAGTCAAATTTTACTGGACGGTACCTTAAACGATAAAATCTCAGCATTGACCTTATTGGTACAAGAAAGTCCTCTTCATAATCTTAAAGCATTTGAGACATTGTTGGGCTACTGTGAAAAGAAATCCCGTACTGCTTCTCTTCAGTCCATTAATGCGGTCAAGGATCTCTTATTAAACGGAGTCCTTCCTGACCGTAAGTTAATTGCATTTGAAAACCAACCTTTATCACCCGAATTGAGTGATATCGACGTCGCCAGTTTCTACTTCGAAGACTGGCTTAAAAAGGCATATTTCAAGTTGATTTCGATCCTTGAAGTTTTATCCCATGACCCCATCCTTCATGTTCGTATGACAGTGATTAGTCATTTGTTTGAATTACTTAAGATGAAACCAGAACAGGAATTCAACCTTTTGCGTTTAGGTGTTAACAAATTGGGTGACATTGATAACAAGGTCTGTTCCAAGACAAGTTACCAAATTCTTCAATTAGAAAACCATCATCCAGCTATGAAGAGCATTATTTTAGATGCGGTGATCGACACCACCTTCAAAGCCAATAACGACTATAATGCCAAATACTATTCGGTAATCACCTTAAATCAAACCATTTTATTGAGACAAGATGATGCTTTGGCAAACCAACTTATCAAAACTTATTTCCGTCTTTTTGAAAGTTTATTGAAGGAAGCTGATGATACCGGAGCTCCAAAGGAAGACGACAAAGTTCTTGGTACCACCGTTAAGGGTAGAAATAATGGGCGTAAGAACTTCAAAAAGGGTAAGAAGGGTGGAAAATCCGTCAAGGTGGAAGAAAAGACCCAATACGAAATTATAGAAGAGAAGAACACCAAGTTGTTTTCGGCATTGTTGACGGGATTGAACCGTGCCTTCCCATTCTCCTCCCTTCCCTCTTCCACTTTCGAACAACATCTTGATACCTTATTCAAGATCACTCACTCTAAAAACTTCAATACCTCAGTTCAAGCCTTGGGATTAATTTATCATATTATCACCAAGCAAAGCTTGAACTCCGATCGTTTTTTCAAGACCCTCTACGAATCCCTCTTGGACCTGAGATTAGTCCAATCTTCTAAGCAAGGTATTTACTTGAACCTCTTGTTTAAGGCATTGAAAAACGATACCGATGTGGCTAGAGTATTGGCTTTTGTCAAGAGAATCCTTCAAGTCAGTTCACACTGGTTGAATATCGGTAGTGTCAGTGGTATGTTATTCTTATTGATTGAATTATCAAAAGATATCCCCGAAATCAAGCAATTAATGGGAAATAAATTGGCTCAAGAATCACAACAGGATGAAAATGATTCATCATCTACTGGGTATGATCCTCGTAAGCGTGATCCTAAATTTGCCAATGCCAAAGAAACTCCTCTCTTTGAACTTAACCATTTTCTCAATCATTACCACCCCACGGTTTCCATTTATGCAGCATCTCTTCTCGAAGGAACTAGCCAACCAAAGCCAGATCTTGGTTTGTATACTTTGGCTCATTTCTTGGATAGATTTGTCTATAAAAACTCCAAGCAAAAAGCAGGAACCAAAGGTTCTTCTATTATGCAACCTCTTGGAGGAGCTCACACAGGATCTTTATTAGTGAAGGCCACTAATGTCTTGAGTAAAGAAATCCCTGCCAACACCGAAAATTGGGCCAACAAGAAGGTTTCTGATATTAGACCTGACGAACAATTTTTCCATCAATATTTTACTTCTAAGCTTAACAAGATAAAGTCTAAGAAGGAAGAAAAGGAAATGGACGAAGAAGAAGCGGCCGAGATGGAAGATGACGAGGTTTGGAGTGCTTTGGTCAAGTCCAGACCTGACGTTGAAGCTGGATCTGAAGATGAAGGATTTTCTGATTTCGACGAAGCTGATTTCGACGATATGAGTGATGGAGAAGACGAAGAAGAAGACGAAGACGAAGAAGAAGACGAAGTGCAAGCAGAAGTTGGAGAATTTGAAGAAGACGAAGAAGAAGAAGAAGAAGAAGAAGAAGAAGAAGAAGAAGAAGAAGAAGAAGAAGAAGAAGAAGAGCCCGAATTTGAAGAAGAATTCGAGAAATTCACCAAGACTATTGACGAAAACGCTGATGACGAGCCATTCGATGAAGATGAAGATCAAATGTTCGGAATCAACGACGAAGATGAGCTTGATGACTCTGAGGTCGAAATCAAGATGTTGGGTGAGGAAGAGGACAAGAAGAGAAAGTCTGACGAGGACAATAGCAAGAAGTCCAAGAAGGCCAAGCTCAAGAGTTTACCAGTATTTGCATCTGTCGACGATTATGCCCAATACTTGGACTCCGACGATGAAGATTTTAGTTAAATGTACAGTTAGACCTGTTTAACGAGAGGAAAAAAAAAATTAATTAAGCTACAAGTACTACGGCCGTAGAGATAGTGTCAAATTTGTTAGTTGTAGAACAGATACTAAGTAGAGGCCATTATATTAGTCATTGCTTTGTCATAGCATAGTAGGCTTTGTTTCCATGGCAACGGTTGCGTGAGATGGTTGCGATGAATTCACCAGAAAATGTGATGGTAGGTGTATTTGTGTAATTAAGTATGTGTGGGATGATGACCACTTGCTGTTGCGTGATAGCTGTAGTCATTGGCTAATATAAGTAGAGAGAATTATATATTATATTATCGAGAATTATTGGTGTTTACAGGCACAGAAATGCAAATAATAACGGGACAAGAAATGTTGTGATTCCGGCGGAATCCTGGACTATTCCGTGCTACTACTTAAGGTTTAGAAGTGGCTAAATATACGAATCGAAGAATATTTCCGCCATTCCCTAAATGCAAAATTTTATGGGATGGTGTGTCTGGAATTTCTTTTTTCTCTTTTTTTTTTTTGCCCCAAGAATGTCAACGGTTATAGTACATATAGTTGTGCATAAACTATGCGAATATGTAGATTCGGGTCATTGCAATGGGGCAATTATATCCGACCTTGGTAGACTTCATGACACCATATTAACAAAAATACCACGACTTCCGAGAAGGAATTTACTCCGTTAGCGAGTGGCTTAAGCCGACTTCGTTTTGGTGTCAATGTAACTTGGGTGCCAGCAGGATCGCGCCTTAGAAAATTTTTTGCAATCCCTCAAATAAGTGCAAAAGAAATGGAACAACTGCCAAACAATAAAGAAACAATCGTCGTAGAACACCGCAATCCGAAACAATTTGCGCTAATGCAGATAGCCTGCTGCAACCACAAGAATAGAGTATTTTTATAAGACCACCGATACTCCCAACAACACCATTTACGTTGCTGTTTTTGATGGTGTGGTAAAAATTTTTTTTTTTTTTTTCTTTCCTCCCCTAGGCAAAATTCATCGCTATTTCCTGATCCAGCTATAAGGTTACATATAAACGGTAATTACAACATCATCGCAAAATTATCCCAGAGATTCAATAACTATTCCGTCGGTTACAGTTTCGAGGCGAATAATCTCGGCGAATCCACCATAACTACCCGAGTTCCAGCCACAGCAACCAACCGGTGAGATTATATTTATTTAGGGCTCCTTGCTGACAGAACCCTTTTTTTTTTTCCTGTCTCGGAAAAACTACCAGTTTGACATATTATCCAATTATGAACTCACTTAAAGCCCTTGGAAACGAGTTCGATATCTGTGTTCTTGGGAATGCTTCGTCTGGAAAGTCGTCTCTTGTGCTTCATTATCTCCACAATACTTTTATGCAACAAGAGTCGTCCATTGAAGATCTCTATACCAAAGATATCAGACATGGCCAAATATATAATCAAGTCACCATTCTTGATACCTCTTCCTCCATAGATAGCCATTCTTCCTCCCGCCAACAGCAAATCCTCAATACTGCCGCCATCTTGTATGTATACGCCATAGATAATTATGACTCGTTCATTGATTTGATGGAACTTCATGATCGAGTCCAAATTATAAGACCCCTCCTTCCTCCCATTGTAGTGGTGGGAACAAGGTCCGACATGGAAATAGAAAGACAAGTGTCCTATGATGAAGCCCGCAACTGGGCCTTCACTATAGATGCCATTAACTTCAGTGAATGCTCGGCGAAAAGAGGAATTGGTATAGATGAAGCTTTCCAGCCTCTCATCGACCATCTCCTTCATTCCAAACGCGAGAAGGTCCGTCAGCAATCGATTATGTCTTTGAGCCAAATTCAATCTCCCATGGAAACCTCAGAGACCCTTGAGGTCAACTCCGTCACTGAAGCTGATATCATCAATACTAAACTGGAAGATAAGCCCGAGATAACTCGTACCAGAAACGTCAAACAATCAACAGACATCCAGCCCCAGAAAGACAAGTGCTGTGTGATAATGTGAGACCAGAAACGGGACCATTTTGCATACTTTTCTGCCTAGGCCTTTTTTCGAATTTCCATATTTCATTACTTGCACTTTCCTACAATCATTCCTTACTAAATAGCATATAACGGCATCTTATAGAATAAAGTAACGATCACGAGCAACCTTTCTTACAACAATAATAATTGCATTTTGAATTATAACTGTAGATAGTAGTCAATAGTTGAGCTTGTATTAATGGATAGATACTAATATTATTATTAATATTAAATGGTTGCATTTTCTGAAATGTGAGAGAATCCACGGAACTGTTCTTGCATCTCGGATGTAAGAATAGTGTCAACTGGAGTTAATCTTGGAGTCTCAGAAGTGAATTCTTGGTCGAAATTAGAATAATCATGTTCGGACCTGATTTCTGGTAAGTATGGAGCTTGAATACGACAGTTCAATATGTCATCAAAGTCCACATCGTGGAAATATGGATGTTCCATAATTTCAAGAGCATCTCTTTCGCCTGCTCCAAGACGATTATTAGGGTCCTTGGTCAACAAAGCTTGTAATACCAACACAGTTTGACGAGGCATGCTGATTGGATATTTCACATCATCATGTTCAATAGCATTAAAGATTTCATCTTCATCATCACCCTTGAATGGTGATTGGCATAAAAGCATTTGAAACAACAAAACACCAAAGGCCCACCAATCAACACTTCTATCATATTGCTTACCTGAAATAATTTCGGGAGCCATAAAATCAGGGGTACCACAAAATGTTCCCGTGGTCTTTTTATATCCCATATTTTCTTTACATAAACCGTAATCACCAATCTTGATGTGTCCCTTTGTAGTTAACAAGATGTTTTCTAATTTCAAATCACGGTAAACAATACCATTATCATGGAAATATTTCAATCCCAATAATACTTCACAGGCATAGAACTTTGCTCTTTTAGCAGAAAATCTAGATTTTTGAATATGCCACATCAAATCACCACCAGAAATAAACTCCATCACAAAATAGATACGATTTTCAGTTTGGAAACAACAGTGTAAATTCAACAAAAATGGATGCTTCTCTTTATTGGCAATTAAGAAAACCCTCTTTTCCGATTTAACACTGTCGGCTTCATCGCTCTCAACAATAAAATCCTTTTTCAAAACTTTAATGGCACAAAGGCTTTGGGTATGTCTAGATTCAGCCAACATAACTTTCCCGAAGTTACCTTTACCCAAAACCGCCAAGAATTGAAAATCATCGAGACCAATCTTTCTCCGACGACGTTTGGACTTTTGAGGCGAAGTCTTGGCAACCGTTGCTGGTTCAGATGCCACTCTGCCAGGAGAAGTCTGATGTGGTAGGTGAGCTTCTGGAGCAATATATTGTTTGGTTTGTGAATTTTCATAGTCGAAATTATTGAAAGTATCATTGGCCAGTGGGTTTTGGAATGGGTCCAGTACTGGTCTTCCATGTTCTCCGCTTTTTTCACTTTGAAGATCTTGTTGTTGCTGTTGGTAAAAGCCATTACGTGCGCTCTGTTGATCATAGTAATCCTGATACTGTTGCTGTTGCTGCTGTTGCTGCTGTTGTTGAAGGTGTTGTGCTTGACTTTGCTTGTACTGCTCATGCTTATCTTGAACTCCTTGAGGAACGCGTCTAGCAGTTTGATCGTATGGTCTTTCAATTGGTTGTTGGAAAGCGTTTGTTGTTTGAGTTGGCAATTTAGTTTCAAATTCTTTTTCCTTCTCATCATCTGATTCCCCTTTTTCATCTGAAATGGTAATTGAAGGAGGAGTTGGAACAGTGTTGATGTATGAATGTGTGTGATGTGGTTGTGGAATAGGAGGTAATTTTTGGCGACTTTGTGGTTGCGGTTTGGGAATATGAGCTTTAGTAGATTTAATAGTCATGAGAATCTTATTTGCCATTTCCATAGACATACCACAGAAATCTGGAACAAGATGGACACATTGAGCATGACACATAACACCACATTCGGTACATTTTCGGACATTCTTTCTACCCCAAGGTAAGATATAACCACAATGACAACACCATTTGGTACCATGATTAGTGATTGGATCAAATCTATGAGGAATACGGTGATTCAATTTTGTTTCATCGTCAACATCGGTACTTGATTTAGAAATACACTTTGTAACCACTTTTTGATAGCACTTTTTATGACAAAGAAATCTACAGTCTTGACATTGATAACCAGTGTACCGCAAAAATTCTCCACAAAGGGCACAACACATGATGTTGTAGAATTGTTTTTGAACGAATTGATGTCCATGTTGTTCAAAAACTTCTTCCTTTCTTTGACGAATGGCACCATGACGTCCAAGAGCACCCATGAATTGTTTACCAGGTCTAGTAGTCTTTTCAAAACTGAGACTCAACAATATTTGACCAACAGGCTCCAAACTCAACCAAGTATTGACTTGGATTTTTTGCCCATCAGATGAATCTGTATTAGAAGATGAAGAATTCGTAGGACTTTCATCAGCAGGAATGGCCAGGTTGTAACCTGAATTTGGTCCACCAACTCCATTTCCATTACCAGTATCAGCTTGGGAGAGATTTTTAGCAGATAACCAACCACTTGAGCCAAGTTCATTAGCCACTTTTTTCTTACGGAGTTCTTCAGTAATATCAGAGAGTAAAGCCCAATTGACAGCAACAGGTATCAAAGTGTTACCCGATTTATCAAAAACAGAAATTTCGATTTCATTTCCTTTATCAACATCGATGGTGTATTCTTCATTCCATTTACCGGTTCTAGAAGTACGGGATTTGACTTTTTCAACATCATCAACTTTGATTATTATGACCGATTCAGGTCTTTTGGAGAACATTGGAGAAGCTATATGGTCCAAGTCTCTAGTACAAGTGAGGTTTACCGTCAATTTACCACTAAGAGGTTTCCTAGCGTGCTTTGGAGAATCCATGATTTCGAAATCTCTAGTGATATCTTCGGCGTTGATATGCATATTTTGATATTTTCTTAAAGCTTTGTTCAATAACTGAATTCTTTGGTCCGATTCCAAACGTCCACCTTCAGCAGCGTTACTGGAAGATTTATCACCATCCATCAAGTATAAATGGGAGATTTTCTCATTAGCTTCACGATACTGGTTTTCCACTTGCAATTTGAATTGAAGTTGTTGTAACATATGCTGAATCTTATGACCCAAGGAAGGACAATCATATTTAATTAAGTCAAATCTGGAATAGACCGGTTTAGGTTCGTTGGAAGATCCGTTATTGCCCGAGGCTCCGTTTTTTTCAGGTGACGCTGGATCATTGTTCTGTCTTTGTAAGGTTACTTTAGCCAAAGTTTCAGTAAGATAATCGATATTACTTTGGGTTTCTCTGATTTGAGTGTTACATCTTTGGATTACCTCCGAGTTGGTGGTATTTTTCTTTAATGCTTGGAACCCTTGGATGAGTTTACGCTCTCTATCGATCTTCCCCTTGATATCTTCCAAGACAGAGTCCGACATGGCTGATTATGAAAAACGACAGGAAAAACTATGGATTGATTCAACTAGAAGCGGATCGGAGAAATGGATTGGATCCCAGCTGTGTGGTGATGCCGTACTTGACAAAAATCTTGCTTATTCAACAGGCGGCTGATCTTTCGCAAACACTGAGTGATCTGGAGGGTTGAAGCAGGAAACTTCACAAACGGAAAAGATGGTCTGGCGAAGAAGAATGATGTGCTAGTTCAGAACAACTCGCACACTTCAAGAGTTCGTAGACAGTTCCAGAATGTGATGATAGGTGGTGATCTAGATATGGTTTGTTGTCAGTTTTTTTTTCCCTAAGGGTTGTTGACGAAATCGGGTCATGTGACGTGAAGGGCCATGGTGGGTCGGGGATTGGCGCTCGGCCTACACCACTAAACTTTTATCTCAACCTACAACTACAGTAGCTTCAACCAGGATGGGATTGTAGACAACCCTGGGAATGGATCCCCCATCTTAGCACTCATTACATTCTGGAATCCCCCACACACCCTCCACTGGTTCTTGGGGCTTTTCATCATCAGGTTTCAGGGCTCAGGCACGACTGTTCACGCAGTTTCCAGCTCGAATGCTGTTCACGTAGTATGGCCGACTTCATGATCACTGCTAAAAGACACTGCTTGTTTTTGGCGGTGTGGGTGGAGGTCATT